>CAWUFW010022494.1:0-94478 GCA_963921515.1 Calotriton arnoldi | reverse complement strand
AGGTCCTATGACCATAGGAACCTGAGCAAGATTGTCCCTCCCTACCAGAGTGGGGATGATATCCACAAATGGATAACTGCTTTAGAGAGGGCCTGTAAAGTACAGAAGGTCCCTCAGGAGCAGTGGGCAGCAATCTTGTGGCTCTCCTTTGCTGACAAAGGTAGAGACAAGCTCCTCACTGTTAGAGAGGAGGATGCTGACAATTACAAGGTCTTGAAGAGTGCTCTTATTGATGGGTTTGGCCTAACCACTGAACAGTACAGGTTGAAGTTCAGAGACACCCAAAAAGCACAGACTCAAGACTGGGTAGACTATGTGGATTGTTCTGCCAAGGCTCTGGAAGGCTGGTTGATGGGCAGTAAGGTGTGTGACTTCTCAGGATTGTATAATCTGATAATGAGGGAGCAGATTCTTAATAACTGTCAAAACCAGCTGTTGCATCAGTACCTGGTTGACTCTGATCTGACCTCTCCCCAAGAATTGGGAAAGAAGGCAGACAAATGGGTCAGAACCAGGGTGAAGCAGAAGGTACAGAACCAAGGTGGGGAAACCAAGAAGCAAGATGCTAAGAACTCTGACAAGGGTGGGGAGAAGGGTAAAGATCAAAAGTCTTCATCAGGCCCCCAAAAATCTTCTTCTGGTGGGGATTCCCAGTCTACCAAGGGTAAAGGCCAAAGAAAACCATGGTGCAAGGTCTGTAAGCAAAAGACCCACTGGACCAGTGATTGCACCAAGTCCAAAGACTCCAGTCCAGCATCCACCAATGCCCCTAAGGCACCTGTTCCCCCTAGTACAGTTGGTGGAAGTGCTCCAGCAAAGGGTTTAGTAGGGTTCACCCTGGGAACTGAGTTGGGCTCTGACTTAGTCAGGGAACTGACTCAGGCTGTGTTAGTCTGTGATGGAGGCATGGATGTGACCTCCACTGTGAGTCCCAGTAATCTGGGCAAGTACAGACAACAGCCTTTAATCAATGGACGAGAGGCTTTGGCATTTAGGGACACAGGGGCAAGTGTCACAATGGTGACACAAGACCTTGTGCTACCTGGGCAAGTTATACTTGGTGAAATGTACCAAGTGACCAATGCTAGCAATGTCAGAACAGACCATACTCTGGCAGTTGTTAACTTCTCCTGGGGAGGGGTAACTGGCCTTAAGAAGGTTGTGGTAAGTGCAAACCTACCAGTCGAATGCTTGCTTGGCAATGACTTAGAGACTTCTGCTTGGGCAGAAGTGGAGCTCAGGACCCATGCAGAAATGCTGGGGATCCCTGCAGATGTGTTTGCTGTGACCAGGTCACAAGCTAAACTGTCTAAAACTGAACAGGCCTTGGATTCTGGAAGAATGGACCAAGTGCCTTCCAAGAGGAGGAGTAGTAGGGTTAAGGCAGTGCCTTCCCCCTTGGCTCAGGAGGAAGATCAGTCCCTTGAGGGGGATGATCTCAGCCCTGAAGAAGGAACTGTCCCAGAGGAACTTGAGCCTGACCAGGTTGAGTTCTTGGGGACAGGGGGACCTTCTAGGGCAGATCTGAGCCAGGAGCAGCAGAGCTGCCCCTCCCTTGAACCCCTCAGACAGCAAGCTGCTGCTGAGGCTGCTGGGAAAGCTAGTGGTCCCCATACAGTGTATTGGGATGATGGACTCCTGTACTCAGAGAGTAGAGACCCCAAGCCTGGTGCTACCAGGAGGTTGGTAATACCTTTGAAGTTCAGGGGCTTCCTATTGACCCTAGCCCATGATATTCCCTTAGCAGGACACCTGGGCCAGAACAAGACTTGGGACAGAATTGTCCCTCACTTTCACTGGCCCCACATGTCTGAAGACAGTAAGGAGTTTTGTCGCTCCTGTGTAACCTGCCAAGCCAGTGGCAAAGCAGGTGGCACTACAAAGGCCCCCTGATACCACTACCTGTGGTGGGGGTGCCCTTTGAGAGGGTAGGGATTGACATTGTTGGTCCCATGGATCCCCAAACAGCATCTGGGCACAGATTTATACTGGTGGTAGTGGATCATGCCACCAGGTATCCAGAGGCTATACCCCTTAGGACCACTACAGCACCTGTGGTGGCAAGGGCCCTCCTGGGAATTTTCTCAAGAGTGGGCTTTCCTAAGGAGGTGGTATCAGACAGGGGTGCAAACTTCATGTCTGGGTACTTAAAGGCAATGTGGAAGGAGTGTGGAGTTACTTATAAGTTCACCACACCCTATCACCCACAATGCAATGGTTTAGTTGAGAGATTCAACAAAACCTTGAAGGGCATGATTAAAGGGCTCCCAGAAAAGCTTAGGCGTAGATGGGACATACTCTTGCCCTGCCTTTTATTCGCATATAGGGAGGTGCCTCAGAAGGGGTTGGTTACAGCCCTTTTGAACTTCTGTTTGGCCACCCTGTGAGGGGTCCACTGTGCTTGGTGAAGGAAGGATGGGAGTTACCTCTCAAGCCCCCAAAGCAAGATATAGTGGACTATGTACTTGGTCTCCGCTCCAGGATGGCTGAGTACATGAAAAAGGCAACCAAAAACCTTGAGGCTAGCCAGGAACTTCAAAAGGCCTGGCATGACCAAAGAGCTGTCCTAACTGTTTACCAGCCAGGACAGAAGGTGTGGGTGTTGGAGCCAGTGGCCCCAGCAGCTCTCCAAGACAAATGGAGTGGACCCCACACTATTGTTGAGCAGAAGGGTGAGGTCACTTACTTAGTAGACCTGGGAACACCCAGGAGTCCCCACAGGGTTCTCCATGTCAACAGACTTAAGCCATATGTGGACAGGGCAGACATGGGCTTGCTCATGGCTACTGATGAAGGGCAGGAGGAAGAGAGTGACCCACTCCCTGACCTGCTCTCACAGAACCCTGACGATGGGTCAGTTGATGGTGTAGCCTTGGCAGGCAGCCTCACTACCCAGCAACAAACTGATTGCAGGCAAGTCCTCAATCAGTTTAGACATATGTTTTCTCTGACACCCAGTCAGACCACCTGGTGCACTCATGAAGTGGACACTGGGGACAGTCTGCCTATTAAAAACAAGATTTATAGGCAACCTGACCATGTCAGGGACTGTATCAGGACTGAAGTCCAGAAGATGTTGGAATTGGGAGTGATTGAGCCCTCAGATAGCCCTTGGGCTAGTCCAGTAGTCCTAGTACCTAAACCTCACACCAGTGGTGGGAAAAGAGAGATGAGGTTTTGTGTAGACTACAGGGGCCTCAATGCAGTCACTAGGACTGATGCCCATCCAATACCCAGGGCAGATGAGCTCATAGATACTTTGGCCTCTGCCAAATATCTCAGCACATTTGACCTAACAGCTGGCTACTGGCAGATCAGACTAGCTGATGCTGCAAAGCCCAAAACAGCATTTTCAACCCCTAGTGGGCATTATCAATTTGTGGTGATGCCCTTTGGTCTGAAAAATGCACCTGCCACTTTCCAGAGGTTGGTGAACACAGTTCTCACAGGACTGGAGGCCTATAGTGCAGCTTATCTAGATGATATTGCTGTCTTTAGCTCCACCTGGGAGGATCACCTGGTCCACCTCAGGAATGTTTTACAGGCCCTGCAAAAGGCAGGCCTGACTATCAAGGCCACTAAGTGCCAGATAGGGCAGAGTCAGGTTGTGTACCTGGGCCACCTTGTGGGTGGAGGCCAGGTTCAACCTTTGCAGAGCAAGATCCAGACCATCATGGACTGGACTGCTCCCACTACCCAGACTCAGGTGAGAGCCTTCTTAGGCCTGACTGGGTACTATAGGAGATTTGTCAAGGGGTATGGATCAATAGTGACACCCTTGAATGACTTAACTTCTAAGAAAATGCCCAAAAGGTTCAGTGGACAGTTAGCTGTCAAAAGGCATTTGATGACCTCAAGCAGGCCATGTGCACTGCTCCAATTCTGCAGAGTCCTGATTACTCCAAGAAGTTCATTGTTCAAACTGATGCATCTGAATTGGGGGTAGGGGCTGTACTGTCACAATTGAATGAAGAAGGTCAGGATCAGCCAGTAGCTTTTATTAGCAGAAGGCTGACCCCTAGAGAGAAACGTTGGTCAGCCATAGAGAGGGAGGCCTTTGCTGTGGTCTGGGCTCTGAAGAAGTTGAGGCCATACTTGTTTGGTACACACTTCCTGGTTCAGACAGACCATAAGCCCCTCTTATGGCTAAAACAAATGAAGGGTGAAAACCCCAAACTGCTTAGGTGGTCCATTTCCCTACAGGGGATGGACTTTACAGTGGAACATAGGCCTGGGAGTAACCATGCGAATGCAGATGGACTCTCTAGGTATTTCCACTTAGAACATGAAGACTTAACTGGGCAAGGTTAGTTTAATGTCCCTACGTTTGGGGGGGTTGTGTAGGAGAGTAGGATCTGCTTCACAGGGGTACCCCCACTTTTTGCTGATACTTCACTGGTTTTCGACATTAGTCTGGCTGGGGCCCTGCTATTCAGAACCCCAGCCTAGCTGTTTCCTCTTTAAAAGGGTCTCCATGTGCCTTAGGCACATCACTGATTGGGATCTGGAGTGCCCTTGTAAGTCCCTAGTATATGGTATACTATGTACCAAGGGCATAGGTACCTCAGAGGCCTGCCAGGGGCTGCAGCATATATTATGCCACCCCTGGTAGGCCATCCAAACTGACACCACAGGTCTGCTACTGCAGCCTGGGTAAGGTGGTGCATGCACCCCTTGCTGTGGTATAGGTTACCTATATCACTAAATGCATACACACATATAAACCTATAAGTCACTCCTAAGGCAGGCCTTATCAATCCTAAAGGCAGAGTGCATGGTTCCTATGTGAGAGGGTGCCCCTGCATGAGCAGGGCCCCTCTGCAGCGTTCGGAGACCATCTCTGATGCTGTTTGTAGTGCAGCCTGACCATATACTCTTAAACGCATTATATCCTCGCGGTAAAATGCTAACTATGGAATGGCTGCACCGAAACATGTCGTGTTTGGTGTCAAACATCTTGGAATACTACCCCCCGCCAATCCTGGCGGCGGGGGTAGCATTCCACCCTTCTAGAGGGAAAGGCATGTTAACTCTGACGAGTCCGGTAACTTCTTTCCAGAGCCCTGGCATCACAAAATGGATGCTGCTGCCACAGACACGAGTCTGGCCTCCTGCTGCTGGACGAAACTCCGGCAGGGGAGGCCTGGACAATAGGTTTCCTGTCCCAGGGAGGTGTGACCACCTCCCCAGACAGGACAATGTGTATTGGGGCTGGGCGGGAGCACTTTCGGGTGCTTTGAAGTCCTGCACTGGGGGCACATTTGGTGTCCCTGTGCATACCCCAGTTCAAACCGGATCAGGGGCTTGCAGCCCCTGCTTTGGCGCGAACTGGACAAAGGGAAAGGGGTGTAGCCACCCCTCTGCCCTGACCCACCCATAGGTGGGGCCACAGAGTAGTCCATCCCCTATTTTTGGAATAAAGGTAGGAACCCAGTCCTTAGGACTTTAGATTATACCTGGACGAAACTCTGAAACAGAATCCTGGACCTTCGACGCTCTACTCACGATTAGAGGACTGAAGAATCTCCCTTGGGGTCAAGGAGTGACTCCCCTGCTTGGCAGGCACCAAAGAAGCATCTGTCCGGTTCGCATCACTGAAGCTCCCGTCGGACGCCGAAGTCATCGCATCACCAGAGGTGGATTCTCAGACTTCCCCGAGGCTACCCTGAGTCCCCAGCAAAGCTGAGGCCCGTGGCTATCGTGGGTGACGTGAGACCGTGACCCCTGGACACCGAGCACACTTGCAAGTGCACCATCTTCTGGGTCTCCCAAGAAGTCGTGCTTTGGGCTCCGAGTAGCCCTAGCCTCCAGCACCACCTGCACCGAAGATCACTGGCCCCCACTCCACGAGTGTCCTGTAAGCCAGCTCCACGTGCGGCGTCACGAGGCTCCTTCGCGGTCGCTAGCCCGTTGGCTAGTAGCCCTTACCGAAGGCCAATCTTTTCTTTACTTGGCAGTCTGGTTGCTCCAGGCCTGCCCTCACTTACCCTTGCTGGGTGAGTTCCCCAGACCTTGCTGGTCTGCATCATCGACGATCTACATCTTACATCGAGACTTGCCGTTGCCAAGGCCTGTTGGGTCCAATCTGGTCGCCGACACCTCTGCACTCGACAGACATCGAGCACCAGCCCGAATCCTGCTCCTGGTCGCCGACAACGCCTCCTGGACCTCGTGGCTGAAGAGTCAAGACGACCGTCAACGCACCTGAAGCACTCGACATCGGTGGGCATCTGTCCATCGCCCTCCTGGTCACTGGCTAGTGACCCAGACTCTGTCCCCTCTGCTTTCAGGTTCTTCAGAACTCCGATCCACTCTTGGATCCACCCGGACACTTTTCTCCTGGTCGCCAGCAGCACTTTGCAGCAGATCGCCATAAGAACCGACGACGAAACCCGACCCCGAAAGGCACCTATGCACCCGGCTTCCCTGGGTGAGGTAACACGAGTACTCCGGTGCTCCCGTGGGTAGAGACTCTTCAAAGTCCTAGATCTCAAAGGGTTTTGTCCTAGTCCTCTTTAAAGTGTCCCTTTCCTCTATTTTCCCGATCCCGACTTTCTCCATAGAAGTTAACGGCGTATCGCGGTTGTGTATTTACACTGCACGCGTCTCCCGTGGGTCCCCTGTGTCACTACCTTGGGTGGTTCCTTGTGGTCCAAGCACTTCTAGAGGCTCTAGGCCTAGTGTCTAGTTCAGTCGTGGTTCGCATACCACTTTATTGGTATATGGTTTGGTACGCCCCTAGGGCCCAAACGTGTATTTGTGCTATTACTGTGATTTAAGATCTTATAACCTATGTACTTCGAACTCTAGCCTCATAAAGAGACTAGAGGGGTGTGTTTAGTAATAAATACATATATTTTGAATATATACCTGGTGTGGTGCTCTTTCATTTGGTCACTCAAGAGATTATAGACTGGTAAAACAAGCTGCTTTACATTCCTTCAAGACTTAGCCTGAAGGCTGCTCTCCACAGCTACCACTAGGATAGCTTTCAATAAGGTTGTCTTTAACCTACCTACCATAAGAGTCGATTTGGACTGGTGCAAGGTGCCCACTATAATTAGTGGACAGCATATGCCAGGCCAACTTCTCACATTGGTGTGCAGCGTGTGGGATTCCAGCTTGCTATTGTTTTACCAGATAATCTCAATTGAATTGATCAACTGAAAACCACTAAAGGTACCTAAGGTACATATAATTTAAGCTTAGAATATCAGTAAGTTCTACTGAACTTAGAGTTGTGTGTTAAGGGATAGCACAACCCTTTCTACAACTCAAGAGAGTTTAGTAGGCCACACTAGAGTAGGTAGTGCATACACCACACCACACTAGTAATGTCTTTAAAAGCAGGATCTAGAGATGCCCTGCAGGAAGCCATTGAGCTTCCCCCTCCAAGTATGACACACTCCCATTCTTGGAACTGAGAGCTTTGTGTAACGTGAGGAAATTAAGGACAGGCCAAAGTCCCACCACCCAACACCTCCAGGAGTTGTTGGTGGCTTATGATCTTAGTAAGTCCTCAGAGACTGAAGGGGTAGGAGCAGAGGGTGGGCCAGCAGATGAGGAAGGGGCCAGGGGTACTACTACCCCCAGCCCCCTCTGAAACTGACCAGGAGGGTGACAATGACCCTGACCTGGAAAACCCAATCCCTTCTGGGGAAGATGAAGATGAGGATCTGGAGAACCACACCTTTGTCCCCCAGGAAGGATTATGAGTGTGCTCAGAAAGTCTAGGTCTCCTTCTCAGGAGTCTAACCACTCTGGCACCTCAATAGGGAGCTCTGTTTCTTCTCACAGGAGGGAATCCTCTCATGAGAGAAGAAAGAGACTGGTCCAGTATGAGGAAACTCAACTGGAGATCAGGAAGAAGCAATTGGCTTTAGATAGAGAATCCCTAGATCTCCTTAGAGAGAGAAGAAAGTTGGGACTAGAGTCCCATGGTGGCAGCCATATCCCTAGAGATAGGGAAAGGTCCTATGACCATAGGAACCTGAGCAAGATTGTCCCTCCCTACCAGAGTGGGGATGATATCCACAAATGGATAACTGCTTTAGAGAGGGCCTGTAAAGTACAGAAGGTCCCTCAGGAGCAGTGGGCAGCAATCTTGTGGCTCTCCTTTGCTGACAAAGGTAGAGACAAGCTCCTCACTGTTAGAGAGGAGGATGCTGACAATTACAAGGTCTTGAAGAGTGCTCTTATTGATGGGTTTGGCCTAACCACTGAACAGTACAGGTTGAAGTTCAGAGACACCCAAAAGCACAGACTCAAGACTGGGTAGACTATGTGGATTGTTCTGCCAAGGCTCTGGAAGGCTGGTTGATGGGCAGTAAGGTGTGTGACTTCTCAGGATTGTATAATCTGATAATGAGGGAGCAGATTCTTAATAACTGTCAAAACCAGCTGTTGCATCAGTACCTGGTTGACTCTGATCTGACCTCTCCCCAAGAATTGGGAAAGAAGGCAGACAAATGGGTCAGAACCAGGGTGAAGCAGAAGGTACAGAACCAAGGTGGGGAAACCAAGAAGCAAGATGCTAAGAACTCTGACAAGGGTGGGGAGAAGGGTAAAGATCAAAAGTCTTCATCAGGCCCCCAAAAATCTTCTTCTGGTGGGGATTCCCAGTCTACCAAGGGTAAAGGCCAAAGAAAACCATGGTGCAAGGTCTGTAAGCAAAAGACCCACTGGACCAGTGATTGCACCAAGTCCAAAGACTCCAGTCCAGCATCCACCAATGCCCCTAAGGCACCTGTTCCCCCTAGTACAGTTGGTGGAAGTGCTCCAGCAAAGGGTTTAGTAGGGTTCACCCTGGGAACTGAGTTGGGCTCTGACTTAGTCAGGGAGCTGACTCAGGCTGTGTTAGTCTGTGATGGAGGCATGGATGTGACCTCCACTGTGAGTCCCAGTAATCTGGGCAAGTACAGACAACAGCCTTTAATCAATGGACGAGAGGCTTTGGCATTTAGGGACACAGGGGCAAGTGTCACAATGGTGACACAAGACCTTGTGCTACCTGGGCAAGTTATACTTGGTGAGATGTACCAAGTGACCAATGCTAGCAATGTCAGAACAGACCATACTCTGGCAGTTGTTAACTTCTCCTGGGGAGGGGTAACTGGCCTTAAGAAGGTTGTGGTAAGTGCAAACCTACCAGTCGAATGCTTGCTTGGCAATGACTTAGAGACTTCTGCTTGGGCAGAAGTGGAGCTCAGGACCCATGCAGAAATGCTGGGGATCCCTGCAGATGTGTTTGCTGTGACCAGGTCACAAGCTAAACTGTCTAAAACTGAACAGGCCTTGGATTCTGGAAGAATGGACCAAGTGCCTTCCAAGAGGAGGAGTAGTAGGGTTAAGGCAGTGCCTTCCCCTTGGCTCAGGAGGAAGATCAGTCCCTTGAGGGGGATGATCTCAGCCCTGAAGAAGGAACTGTCCCAGAGGAACTTGAGCCTGACCAGGTTGAGTTCTTGGGGACAGGGGGACCTTCTAGGGCAGATCTGAGCCAGGAGCAGCAGAGCTGCCCCTCCCTTGAACCCCTCAGACAGCAAGCTGCTGCTGAGGCTGCTGGGAAAGCTAGTGGTCCCCATACAGTGTATTGGGATGATGGACTCCTGTACTCAGAGAGTAGAGACCCCAAGCCTGGTGCTACCAGGAGGTTGGTAATACCTTTGAAGTTCAGGGGCTTCCTATTGACCCTAGCCCATGATATTCCCTTAGCAGGACACCTGGGCCAGAACAAGACTTGGGACAGAATTGTCCCTCACTTTCACTGGCCCCACATGTCTGAAGACAGTAAGGAGTTTTGTCGCTCCTGTGTAACCTGCCAAGCCAGTGGCAAAGCAGGTGGCACTACAAAGGCCCCCTGATACCACTACCTGTGGTGGGGGTGCCCTTTGAGAGGGTAGGGATTGACATTGTTGGTCCCATGGATCCCCAAACAGCATCTGGGCACAGATTTATACTGGTGGTAGTGGATCATGCCACCAGGTATCCAGAGGCTATACCCCTTAGGACCACTACAGCACCTGTGGTGGCAAGGGCCCTCCTGGGAATTTTCTCAAGAGTGGGCTTTCCTAAGGAGGTGGTATCAGACAGGGGTGCAAACTTCATGTCTGGGTACTTAAAGGCAATGTGGAAGGAGTGTGGAGTTACTTATAAGTTCACCACACCCTATCACCCACAATGCAATGGTTTAGTTGAGAGATTCAACAAAACCTTGAAGGGCATGATTAAAGGGCTCCCAGAAAAGCTTAGGCGTAGATGGGACATACTCTTGCCCTGCCTTTTATTCGCATATAGGGAGGTGCCTCAGAAGGGGTTGGTTACAGCCCTTTTGAACTTCTGTTTGGCCACCCTGTGAGGGGTCCACTGTGCTTGGTGAAGGAAGGATGGGAGTTACCTCTCAAGCCCCCAAAGCAAGATATAGTGGACTATGTACTTGGTCTCCGCTCCAGGATGGCTGAGTACATGAAAAAGGCAACCAAAAACCTTGAGGCTAGCCAGGAACTTCAAAAGGCCTGGCATGACCAAAAGGCTGTTCTGACTGTTTACCAGCCAGGACAGAAGGTGTGGGTGTTGGAGCCAGTGGCCCCAGCAGCTCTCCAAGACAAATGGAGTGGACCCCACACTATTGTTGAGCAGAAGGGTGAGGTCACTTACTTAGTAGACCTGGGAACACCCAGGAGTCCCCACAGGGTTCTCCATGTCAACAGACTTAAGCCATATGTGGACAGGGCAGACATGGGCTTGCTCATGGCTACTGATGAAGGGCAGGAGGAAGAGAGTGACCCACTCCCTGACCTGCTCTCACAGAACCCTGACGATGGGTCAGTTGATGGTGTAGCCTTGGCAGGCAGCCTCACTACCCAGCAACAAACTGATTGCAGGCAAGTCCTCAATCAGTTTAGACATATGTTTTCACTGACACCCAGTCAGACCACCTGGTGCACTCATGAAGTGGACACTGGGGACAGTCTGCCTATTAAAAACAAGATTTATAGGCAACCTGACCATGTCAGGGACTGTATCAGGACTGAAGTCCAGAAGATGTTGGAATTGGGAGTGATTGAGCCCTCAGATAGCCCTTGGGCTAGTCCAGTAGTCCTAGTACCTAAACCTCACACCAGTGGTGGGAAAAGAGAGATGAGGTTTTGTGTAGACTACAGAGGCCTCAATGCAGTCACTAGGACTGATGCCCATCCAATACCCAGGGCAGATGAGCTCATAGATACTTTGGCCTCTGCCAAATATCTCAGCACATTTGACCTAACAGCTGGCTACTGGCAGATCAGACTAGCTGATGCTGCAAAGCCCAAAACAGCATTTTCAACCCCTAGTGGGCATTATCAATTTGTGGTGATGCCCTTTGGTCTGAAAAATGCACCTGCCACTTTCCAGAGGTTGGTGAACACAGTTCTCACAGGACTGGAGGCCTATAGTGCAGCTTATCTAGATGATATTGCTGTCTTTAGCTCCACCTGGGAGGATCACCTGGTCCACCTCAGGAATGTTTTACAGGCCCTGCAAAAGGCAGGCCTGACTATCAAGGCCACTAAGTGCCAGATAGGGCAGAGTCAGGTTGTGTACCTGGGCCACCTTGTGGGTGGAGGCCAGGTTCAACCTTTGCAGAGCAAGATCCAGACCATCATGGACTGGACTGCTCCCACTACCCAGACTCAGGTGAGAGCCTTCTTAGGCCTGACTGGGTACTATAGGAGATTTGTCAAGGGGTATGGATCAATAGTGACACCCTTGAATGACTTAACTTCTAAGAAAATGCCCAAAAAGGTTCAGTGGACAGTTAGCTGTCAAAAGGCATTTGATGACCTCAAGCAGGCCATGTGCACTGCTCCAATTCTGCAGAGTCCTGATTACTCCAAGAAGTTCATTGTTCAAACAGATGCATCTGAATTGGGGGTAGGGGCTGTACTGTCACAATTGAATGAAGAAGGTCAGGATCAGCCAGTAGCTTTTATTAGCAGAAGGCTGACCCCTAGAGAGAAACGTTGGTCAGCCATAGAGAGGGAGGCCTTTGCTGTGGTCTGGGCTCTGAAGAAGTTGAGGCCATACTTGTTTGGTACACACTTCCTGGTTCAGACAGACCATAAGCCCCTCTTATGGCTAAAACAAATGAAGGGTGAAAACCCCAAACTGCTTAGGTGGTCCATTTCCCTACAGGGGATGGACTTTACAGTGGAACATAGGCCTGGGAGTAACCATGCGAATGCAGATGGACTCTCTAGGTATTTCCACTTAGAACATGAAGACTTAACTGGGCAAGGTTAGTTTAATGTCCCTACGTTTGGGGGGTTGTGTAGGAGAGTAGGATCTGCTTCACAGGGGTACCCCCACTTTTTGCTGATACTTCACTGGTTTTCGACATTAGTCTGGCTGGGGCCCTGCTATTCAGAACCCCAGCCTAGCTGTTTCCTCTTTAAAAGGGTCTCCATGTGCCTTAGGCACATCACTGATTGGGATCTGGAGTGCCCTTGTAAGTCCCTAGTATATGGTATACTATGTACCAAGGGCATAGGTACCTCAGAGGCCTGCCAGGGGCTGCAGCATATATTATGCCACCCCTGGTAGGCCATCCAAACTGACACCACAGGTCTGCTACTGCAGCCTGGGTAAGGTGGTGCATGCACCCCTTGCTGTGGTATAGGTTACCTATATCACTAAATGCATACACACATATAAACCTATAAGTCACTCCTAAGGCAGGCCTTATCAATCCTAAAGGCAGAGTGCATGGTTCCTATGTGAGAGGGTGCCCCTGCATGAGCAGGGCCCCTCTGCAGCGTTCGGAGACCATCTCTGATGCTGTTTGTAGTGCAGCCTGACCATATACTCTTAAACGCATTATATCCTCGCGGTAAAATGCTAACTATGGAATGGCTGCACCTAAACATGTCGTGTTTGGTGTCAAACATCTTGGAATACTACCCCCCGCCAATCCTGGCGGCGGGGGTAGCATTCCACCCTTCTAGAGGGAAAGGCATGTTAACTCTGACGAGTCCGGTAACTTCTTTCCAGAGCCCTGGCATCACAAAATGGATGCTGCTGCCACAGACACGAGTCTGGCCTCCTGCTGCTGGACGAAACTCCGGCAGGGGAGGCCTGGACAATAGGTTTCCTGTCCCAGGGAGGTGTGACCACCTCCCCAGACAGGACAATGTGTATTGGGGCTGGGCGGGAGCACTTTCGGGTGCTTTGAAGTCCTGCACTGGGGGCACATTTGGTGTCCCTGTGCATACCCCAGTTCAAACCGGATCAGGGGCTTGCAGCCCCTGCTTTGGCGCGAACTGGACAAAGGGAAAGGGTGTAGCCACCCCTCTGCCCTGACCCACCCATAGGTGGGGCCACAGAGTAGTCCATCCCCTATTTTTGGAATAAAGGTAGGAACCCAGTCCTTAGGACTTTAGATTATACCTGGACGAAACTCTGAAACAGAATCCTGGACCTTCGACGCTCTACTCATGATTAGAGGACTGAAGAATCTCCCTTGGGGTCAAGGAGTGACTCCCCTGCTTGGCAGGCACCAAAGAAGCATCTGTCCGGTTCGCATTACTGATGCTCCCGTCGGACGCCGAAGTCATCGCATCACCAGAGGTGGATTCTCAGACTTCCCCGAGGCTACCCTGAGTCCCCAGCAAAGCTGAGGCCCGTGGCTATCGTGGGTGACTTGAGACCGTGACCCCTGGACACCGAGCACACTTGCAAGTGCACCATCTTCTGGGTCTCCCAAGAAGTCGTGCTTTGGGCTCCGAGTAGCCCTAGCCTCCAGCACCACCTGCACCGAAGATCACTGGCCCCCACTCCACGAGTGTCCTGTAAGCCAGCTCCACGTGCGGCGTCACGAGGCTCCTTCGCGGTCGCTAGCCCGTTGGCTAGTAGCCCTTACCAAAGGCCAATCTTTTCTTTACTTGGCAGTCTGGTTGCTCCAGGCCTGCCCTCACTTACCCTTGCTGGGTGAGTTCCCCAGACCTTGCTGGTCTGCATCATCGACGATCTACATCTTACTCGAGACTTGCCGTTGCCAAGGCCTGTTGGGTCCAATCTGGTCGCCGACACCTCTGCACTCGACAGACATCGAGCAACAGCCCGAATCCTGCTCCTGGTCGCCGACAACGCCTCCCGGACCTCGTGGCTGAAGAGTCAAGACGACCGTCAACGAACTTGAAGCACTCGACATCGGTGGGCATCTGTCCATCGCCCTCCTGGTCACTGGCTAGTGACCCAGACTCTGTCCCCTCTGCTTTCAGGTTCTTCAGAACTCCGATCCACTCTTGGATCCACCCGGACACTTTTCTCCTGGTCGCCAGCAGCACTTTGCAGCAGATCGCCATAAGAAACGATGACGAAACCCGACCCCGAAAGGCACCTATGCACCCGGCTTCCCTGGGTGAGGTAACACGAGTACTCCGGTGCTCCCGTGGGTAGAGACTCTTCAAAGTCCTAGATCTCAAAGGGTTTTGTCCTAGTCCTCTTTAAAGTGTCCCTTTCCTCTATTTTCCCGATCCCGACTTTCTCCATAGAAGTTAACGGCGTATCGCGGTTGTGTATTTACACTGCACGCGTCTCCCGTGGGTCCCCTGTGTCACTACCTTGGGTGGTTCCTTGTGGTCCAAGCACTTCTAGAGGCTCTAGGCCTAGTGTCTAGTTCAGTCGTGGTTCGCATACCACTTTATTGGTATATGGTTTGGTACGCCCCTAGGGCCCAAACGTGTATTTGTGCTATTACTGTGATTTAAGATCTTATAACCTATGTACTTCGAACTCTAGCCTCATAAAGAGACTAGAGGGGTGTGTTTAGTAATAAATACATATATTTTGAATATATACCTGGTGTGGTGCTCTTTCATTTGGTCACTCAAGAGATTATAGACTGGTAAAACAAGCTGCTTTACATTCCTTCAAGACTTAGCCTGAAGGCTGCTCTCCATAGCTACCACTAGGATAGCTTTCAATAAGGTTGTCTTTAACCTACCTACCATAAGAGTCGATTTGGACTGGTGCACGGTGCCCACTTTAATTAGTGGACAGCATATGCCAGGCCAACTTCTCACAACCATAATTTCTATGACAAGATGAACCCCATCATTTTGTTCCTTTTAAATTAAATGTTTTAAGTGTTACCAGTTTATTCCAATCAAGATGGCTTCAGGTGTGCCATACTTTTGTCATAAGTAAGGCTGTTAGCACTCTAGTTGTTCTTTAGAACACTCTGGGAAGCTGCAGTAGAACACAAAGGAATCAACTGACAGTCTCTGCCCTTGTTGGATGTACATGTTTTACTGAGAATGTCAGACTTCATTCTCACATGACTGAGAAAGATAATGTGAATTTACAGAAAATATGCTCTCATTTTAGCTTCTGGAGCACCTTCCAAAACTGTATGGGACAAGCATGTGAAAATAGTTCTCTCAAACATGATTCATGATATCCCAGCAGAAGGTTTTTCACAGGGTAAAATCACCTTAGAACACACCACAATTCCTGAAATTAGTATGGTACCATCAACAAATGAATTCTAATGTAACTAAAGTCTGTTATCACCCTTTATAGTTCTCCTTTTGGTAACCCTCAAAATCTTCGATTCACTACAATGCATTTATATTGGTCCCAAGATGGCTGCCAGCAATTCCAGGATGAAGTGCTGACAGCCAATCAGATCTCACGATGACATGTGTGGTTAGGCTCCGCCCATATATATATGTGTTTTTACTTTTGATTTTCTCAGCAACTACTGAACGGATTTACACCATTTAACAAAAGGGTTCTTTTTGAACCAAGAACTACCTCTTTGCCAAATTTGGTGTAATTCCGTTCAGCAGTTCGGGCTGTAGCCTTGCATAAAGTTTCCTATGGAAAATTGATTTTTGACTCTTATTTTTTTAATTTCTCCGCAACTACTGAACGGATTTACACCATTTAACAAAAAGGGTTCTTTCTGAACCAAGAACTACCTCTTTGCCAAATTTGGTGTAATTCCGTTCAGCAGTTCGGGCTGTAGCCGTGTCTAAAGTTTCCTATGGGAAAATGAATGGGGAAAACACGTTTTGGGACCCCCCTTTTTCTCGGCCCCCGCTTGACGAATCACCCTGAGACTTTCAGGGTAGGAGCGGACCGGAGCGGGCCATAAAGTTTGAAAATTTCGCGAAGATTCGTCAACCGACGCAAGAGTTATTTCAAATAGAATGTCGCGGATTTCCTATGGAAAATAGGTCCTAACTATAACTATCTACTGGCGACCGCCAGTAGATAATATATATATATATATATATATATATATATATATATGTATATATATATATATGTATGTATATCTAATAATTTCATGTGAAAGCTACAAAATGTAGTTATAGTTACGACCATGTTTCCATAGGAAAAGCATTTTTTCACTTGCCTATAACTTTGTCGCCCGTTGAGGAATCATTACACAATTTTCCTAAAAAAGTGTGCCATGAATTCTTGTTGGGAATGGAAAGATTTGGGGTGATCTGTCAAGTGGGGGCCGAAAAAAGGGAGGGTCAAAAAACATGCGTTTCCCATATTAATTCCCATAGGACATTTACACACAGCTACAGACTTAACTGCTGAACTCAATTACACTAAATTTGGCAGAGAGGTAGATGTGGGCCCAGGGAAGTGCCTTTTTGTGATTTGGTGCAAATCCATTTAGTAGTTTTAAAGATATTTACCAAAATCCACATTTCTATATATAGGTACGCAGTTCCTCTGAGGATCTGACAATCCCCCTACTCAAATCTGATTGGCTGCCAACACTTCAAACCAGGAAGTGTTGGCAGCCTTCTTCCAAATTGACTTCAGTTGAGTCTCAAAAGAAACATTTAAAAATAAGAGAAGGGGGCAGGACATGACTACCCTGACCCCCTTGTCCTCTTGGGGAGATCCCAGAGGGACCCCGTCAGGCCAAAAGCCCCTTTAAAAAAAATTAATTTGTCAAGTACCAAGCTGGAGCCACGGCTCCTGCCCAAATTTTTTTTTTAAAAAGAGCAGGCTCCTGCGCTTCTCTATTGTATAGCCACCGGGTGGGCCAGTTTCCAGTGGCATGCAGCAATTAATACTGAAATGTAATGGGGGTTATCGGGAACCCCACTGTGCCCCAGGGACCGCCACCTCGGGATATTCATCAAATCAAAGCAGGAGAGGCCCGTATGGCCTCCCCCACAGCCCTGGGGACCACTATCTCCCCAGGGCTAATAAAAAACAAATCAGGGTGGTCCTCATGGACCCCCCCACCCCAGGGACAACCACCTGCCCTGGGCTGTTTAATTTTAAAATGGGGGGCCTCTCGAACCCCCCGGGCCCCAGGGACCACCACCTCCCCAGGGCCAAATTAAATTTTTTACAATGGGAAGGGGCCACGTTGCCCCCATTCCGGGCCATTCTCTGACTTGAGGACAGCCGATTCTCTGGGGCAGACACTAATACAAGTAATGACAGGGGCCATGTGGCCCCCGTCCTGGAGCCATAGATGGCCCTGGGGCTTTTCACTCCTTAGGGCTGGCTCCTGCTATGTCCTGGGGTGCCCACCCCGGGACATATCTGCTTGCTGTGGCTTGACAGGAACTTTACCACTCCCACCAAGTCACAGTAAATGCTCCGCTTTCAGGAAGTGAGAGCTCAGAAATGCTCTTTCTTGCTAGAAGTGGAGCAGAATTGCTTTCATACACAGGGATTTGCATTTTAAAGCATCTCCCTATGTCTGAAAGCAATGCTGCCTTCCACAGGAGGCAGGGAGCCGGTAGGGACCGCAAGACCTTCAGGATCCCCTCACAGTGCCAATGGAGACTGCTTGCCCTGAGGACACCCAGTAGAAAGATGGCCAGATCCTGAGGGGTGGAGGCCCAGGGCCGAATTTGGCCTGGTGAGGGGGGGGGCATGCAGCCCTCCTCCCCCATTTGTACATAGCCAGGCCCTGGGGGTTGGGGTCCCCAGGCCAGAATTAGCCCAGGGAGGGGGGCCAGGCTTGGGTGAATTTCACGGAGTTCCGCTACACGCCGTGTTATGTGGAGTTCCGCAAGCAGCGCAGTGTGCCAGGTCACACCGTTCGAACAGATTTTTAGTGCTGGGTGTTTGCTCTGCGCTGGACAATCAGCATGAACTGCACCATGCGCAGTGCAAGAGGGTGCAGGTTCTTTCTGCTGCTCAGGTAGATGTTCTACTTGAGTGACAACTTCCTCAACATGAACCGAAGGTTTCTCAACGCTAGCGGCCGCAGCCATTCATGACAGCCTGCATTGAGAAATCTTGCCGGGAGGTGGTCTGGAGTAAGATTTTCCTCGCTTTCCAACTTGAAGAGAGGAAAAAACTCTGCTAGGCGGAGCACAGTTTTTTGGAACTCCACGCGCTACGCAGAGTGCAGAGTGGGAAAAACTCCCAAAACTCCATGAGTGGAATTTCACACCCAGGTCTACACGTGGCCCCCTTGACTATTATTTGTAGGCTCAACTCTGGGGATGGGGTCCCTGGGGCCGAAATTGTCCTGGGGAAGGGGGCTACATGGCCCCCTCCCCTATATAACAAAACATATGTAAAAATGCCAGGTGCAGGGGGATGGGGTTCCCAGGGCCACAATCGACCATGAAGGGGGGCCATGGGGCCCCTTTCCACCATTACAAACAGGCCTGGTCCCAGGAGTTGTGGTCTCTAGGGCTGAAATTGACCCGGGGAGGGGGGCACCGCGGCCCCCTTCCTGTAATAACATAGTTTTTTTAACAAAAAGCCAGCCCAGGCAAGTTGCCAGATGCCCCACCCCCTTTCTCAACCACTCTGAAAAGGGACTTCCTGGTACACACCTTGTCAGGGATGAAGTCCCCCTGGCTGGTGAGGGTCCTTGGGGGCCAACAACCCCTTCTATTACCTTCAGTATGTCCCATACAGTGGTATTGCTGGAAGGGTGTTGGAGGCCCCTCCCCCTTTCACCACCACTCTGCAAACACACACCTTCTGGCACACTGCTAGTTGGGGGATGAAGTCCCCTTGGCTTTTGAGGGTCCTTTGGGGCCAAAAACCCCTCCTGTTCCTTCCAGTAAATCCCGCACAGCAGGATTGCTGAGAGGTCATTGGAGGCCCGCCCCTTTCTCCACCACTCTGCAAACAGGCCTTCTGACACACTGCTAGTTGGGGGATGAAGTCCCCTTGGATGCTGAGGGTCCCTTGGAGGCAAGAACCACTCCTGTTACCTCCAGTAAGTCCCACACAGTGGATTGCTGAGAGCTGGCCAGAGGCCCCATCCCCTTTTTCCACCACTCTGCAAATGACCCTCCTGGTGCACTACTAGTTGAGGGATGAAGTCCTCTTGCATGCTGAGGGTCCTTGGGGGCCAAAAACCCCTCCTGTTACCTCCAGTAAGACCCACACAGTGGGATTGCTGTGAGCTGGTCGGAGACCCACCCCCTTTCTCCATCACTCTGCAAACGTGACTACTAGTTAAAAACATAGAAATTCACTTAAAAAGCAACGGTTACAGGAATGTTCTAGTTAGGAAATAGAATTTAAAAAAACCTTAGAAATTCACTTAAAAAAACAAAGATTACAAGGACGTTATAGTTAGGCTCAGATTTCAGTTGTACAAAACCATAGCAATTCAGCTAACCTGGGGTCTGGCCTCTTTTTTAAAAAAGAAATCAATAAATTAATACAGGGAGGGGGTCCCTGAGTCCCTCTCTCGGGTCGATTTTGGCCCCGGGGACCCCATCCCCCAGGGTCCGTCCTCTAATGTGAGTGCCCTGGTCCCACCCAGGATACCCACTTCCTAGTGTTGGGAATGGTGGGTGGAGCCTCAAGGCCACTGCAGTCCCTGAGGGCTCCCCACCTTCCCTGGAAGTCAGCATGGCTTTTACACAGAGGAAGCTGCTAAGATGCAGCGCCCTCTCTGTCAAAGCCATTGTGCTCCGCTTTGAGCAAGCGGGCCCTCAACTTGCATTATTGCCATTTATCCCAGGGTGGTGCTAGTCCCCGGTCCTGTGGGGGGGGGGGTAGAGCCCCTTAGCATTAATATTACATTTAGCCCTGGGGTGATGATGGTCCCCGGGCTCTGGGAGGCCACTCGGCCAACCGCATTTATGGCATATTTTGCCCCTGGGAGGTGGTGATCCACAGGGTGCAGGGGGCTTTGCGAGCACCTTGCATTAATATAATATTTGCCCTGTCGAGGTGGCGGTCCCCAGAGCACGGGGTTGCCCAGGGCAACCCCAGCCTAAATTGTGAAGAATGCTCCAGGGATGTGACAGTCCCCAGGGCTGCGGGGGAGGCCGAAATCAACCTCCTCCACACTAATTTTACAAATAGCCCCAGGGAGTTGTTGGTCTCCAGGGCACAGGGGTACAGATTGGGCATCCCCACATAATTAATAATCACTGCCCCCTGGATTTGGCCCTCCCTGGGGTTTCATAAAAAAGACACTATGGATCTGGCAGTCCGCAGCAAATTCTTGGTAATATGTAATAAAAAAGTACTTTTAACCCCGGAGGGGGGCCCTGTGGGAACTGTAGGAGAGTAGGATCTGCTTCACATGGGTACCCCCACTTTTTGCTGATACTTCACTGGTTTTCGACATTAGTCTGGCTGGGGCCCTGCTATTCAGAACCCCAGCCTAGCTGTTTCCTCTTTAAAAGGGTCTCCATGTGCCTTAGGCACATCACTGATTGGGATCTGGAGTGCCCTTGTAAGTCCCTAGTATATGGTATACTATGTACCAAGGGCATAGGTACCTCAGAGGCCTGCCAGGGGCTGCAGCATGTATTATGCCACCCCTGGAAGGCCATCCAAACTGACACCACAGGTCTGCTACTGCAGCCTGGGTAAGGTGGTGCATGCACCCCTTACTGTGGTATAGGTTACCTATATCACTAAATGCATACACACATATAAACCTATAAGTCACTCCTAAGGCAGGCCTTATCAATCCTAAAGGCAGAGTGCATGGTTCCTATGTGAGAGGGTGCCCCTGCATGAGCAGGGCCCCTCTGCAGCGTTCGGAGACCATCTCTGATGCTGTTTGTAGTGCAGCCTGACCATATACTCTTAAACGCATTATATCCTCGCGGTAAAATGCTAACTATGGAATGGCTGCACCTAAACATGTCGTGTTTGGTGTCAAACATCTTGGAATACTACCCCCACCAATCCTGGCGGCGGGGGTAGCATTCCACCCTTCTAGAGGAAAGGCATGTTAACTCTGACGAGTCCGGTAACTTCTTTCCAGAGCCCTGGCATCACAAAATGGATGCTGCTGCCACAGACACGAGTCTGGCCTCCTGCTGCTGGACGAAACTCCGGCAGGGGAGGCCTGGACAATAGGTTTCCTGTCCCAGGGAGGTGTGACCACCTCCCCAGACAGGACAATGTGTATTGGGGCTGGGCGGGAGCACTTTCGGGTGCTTTGAAGTCCTGCACTGGGGGCACATTTGGTGTCCCTGTGCATACCCCAGTTCAAACCGGATCAGGGGCTTGCAGCCCCTGCTTTGGCGCGAACTGGACAAAGGGAAAGGGTGTAGCCACCCCTCTGCCCTGACCCACCCATAGGTGGGGCCACAGAGTAGTCCATCCCCTATTTTTAGAATAAAGGTAGGAACCCAGTCCTTAGGACTTTAGATTATACCTGGACGAAACTCTGAAACAGAATCCTGGACCTTCGACGCTCTACTCACGATTAGAGGACTGAAGAATCTCCCTTGGGGTCAAGGAGTGACTCCCCTGCTTGGCAGGCACCAAAGAAGCATCTGTCCGGTTTGCATCACTGAAGCTCCTGTCGGACGCCGAAGTCATCGCATCACCAGAGGTGGATTCTCAGACTTCCCCGAGGCTACCCTGAGTCCCCAGCAAAGCTGAGGCCCGTGGCTATCGTGGGTGACTTGAGACCGTGATCCCTAGACACCGAGCACACTTGCAAGTGCACCATGTTCTGGGTCTCCCAAGAAGTCGTGCTTTGGGCTCCGAGTAGCCCTAGCCTCCAGCACCACCTGCACCGAAGATCACTGGCCCCCACTCCACGAGTGTCCTGTAAGCCAGCTCCACGTGTGGCGTCACGAGGCTCCTTTGCGGTTGCTAGCCCGTTGGCTAGTAGCCCTTAACGAAGGCCAATCTTTTCTTTACTTGGCAGTCTGGTTGCTCCAGGCCTGCCCTCACTTACCCTCGCTGGGTGAGTTCCCCAGGCCTTGCTGGTCTGCATCATCGACGATCTACATCTTACTCGAGACTTGCCGTTGCCAAGGCTTGTTGGGTCCAATCTGGTCGCCGACACCTCTGCACTCGACATACATTGAGCAACAGCCTGAATCCTGCTCCTGGTCACCAACAACTCCTCCCGGACCTCGTGGCTGAAGAGTCAAGACGACCAGCAACGAACCTGAAGCACTCGACATCGGTGGGCATCTGTCCATCGCCTCCCTGGTCACTGGCTAGTGACCCAGACTCTGTCCCCTCTGCTTTCAGGTTCTTCAGAACTCCGATCCACTCTTGGATCCACCCGGACACTTTTCTCCTGGTCGCCAGCAGCACTTTGCAGCAGATCGCCATAAGAAACGACGACGAAACCCGACCCCGAAAGGCACCTATGCACCCGGCTTCCCTGGGTGAGGTAACACGAGTACTCCGGTGCTCCCGTGGGTAGAGACTCTTCAAAGTCCTAGATCTCAAAGGGTTTTGTCCTAGTCCTCTTTTAAGTGTCCCTTTCCTCTATTTTCCCGATCCCGACTTTCTCCATAGAAGTTAACGGCGTATCGCGGTTGTGTATTTACACTGCACGCGTCTCCCGTGGGTCCCCTGTGTCACTACCTTGGGTGGTTCCTTGTGGTCCAAGCACTTCTAGAGGCTCTAGGCCTAGTGTCTAGTTCAGTCGTGGTTCGCATACCACTTTATTGGTATATGGTTTGGTACGCCCCTAGGGCCCAAACGTGTATTTGTGCTATTACTGTGACTTAAGATCTTATAACCTATGTACTTCGAACTCTAGCCTCATAAAGAGACTAGAGGGGTGTGTTTAGTAATAAATACATATATTTTGAATATATACCTGGTGTGGTGCTCTTTCATTTGGTCACTCAAGAGATTATAGACTGGTAAAACAAGCTGCTTTACATTCCTTCAAGACTTAGCCTGAAGGCTGCTCTCCACAGCTACCACTAGGATAGCTTTCAATAAGGTTGTCTTTAACCTACCTACCATAAGAGTCGATTTGGACTGGTGCAAGGTGCCCACTATAATTAGTGGACAGCATATGCCAGGCCAACTTCTCACATTGGTGGCAGCGGTGGGATTCCAGCTTGCTATTGTTTTACCAGATAATCTCAATTGAATTGATCAACTGAAAACCACTAAAGGTACCTAAGGTACATATAATTTAAGCTTAGAATAACAGTAAGTTCTACTGAACTTAGAGTTGTGTGTTAAAGGATAGCACAACCCTTTCTACAACTCAAGAGAGTTTAGTAGGCCACACTAGAGTAGGTAGTGCATACACCACACCACACTAGTAATGTCTTTAAAAGCAGGATCCAAAGATGCCTTGCAGGAAGCCATTGAGCTTCCACCCTCCAAGTATGACACACTCCCATTCTTGGAACTGAGAGCTTTGTGTAACGTGAGGAAATTAAGAACAGGCCAAAGTCCCACCACCCAACACCTCCAGGAGTTGTTGGTGGCTTATGATCTTAGTAAGTCCTCAGAGACTGAAGGGGTAGGAGCAGAGGGTGGGCCAGCAGATGAGGAAGGGGCCAGGGGTACCACTACCCCCAGCCCCCTCTGAAACTGACCAGGAGGGTGACAATGACCCTGACCTGGAGAACCCAATCCCTTCTGGGGAAGATGAAGATGAGGATCTAGAGAACCACACCTTTGTCCCCCAGGAAGGATTATGAGTGTGCACAGAAAGTCTAGGTCTCCTTCTCAGGAGTCTAACCACTCTGGCACCTCAATAGGGAGCTCTGTTTCTTCTCACAGGAGGGAATCCTCTCATGAGAGAAGAAAGAGACTGGTCCAGTATGAGGAAACTCAACTAGAGATCAGGAAGAAGCAATTGGCTTTAGATAGAGAATCCCTAGATCTCCTTAGAGAGAGAAGAAAGTTGGGACTAGAGTCCCATGGTGGCAGCCATGTCCCTAGAGATAGGGAAAGGTCCTATGACCATAGGAACCTGAGCAAGATTGTCCCTCCCTACCAGAGTGGGGATGATATCCACAAATGGATAACTGCTTTAGAGAGGGCCTGTAAAGTACAGAAGGTCCCTCAGGAGCAGTGGGCAGCAATCTTGTGGCTCTACTTTGCTGACAAAGGTAGAGACAAGCTCCTCACTGTTAGAGAGGAGGATGCTGACAATTACAAGGTCTTGAAGAGTGCTCTTATTGATGGGTTTGGCCTAACCACTGAACAGTACAGGTTGAAGTTCAGAGACACCCAAAAAGCACAGACTCAAGACTGGGTAGACTATGTGGATTGTTCTGCCAAGGCTCTGGAAGGCTGGTTGATGGGCAGTAAGGTGTGTGACTTCTCAGGATTGTATAATCTGATAATGAGGGAGCAGATTCTTAATAACTGTCAAAATCAGCTGTTGCATCAGTACATGGTTGACTCTGATCTGACCTCTCCCCAAGAATTGGGAAAGAAGGCAGACAAATGGGTCAGAACCAGGGTGAAGCAGAAGGTACAGAACCAAGGTGGGGAAACCAAGAAGCAAGATGCTAAGAACTCTGACAAGGGTGGGGAGAAGGGTAAAGATCAAAAGTCTTCATCAGGCCCCCAAAAATCTTCTTCTGGTGGGGATTCCCAGTCTACCAAGGGTAAAGGCCAAAGAAAACCATGGTGCAAGGTCTGTAAGCAAAAGACCCACTGGACCAGTGATTGCACCAAGTCCAAAGACTCCAGTCCAGCACCCACCAATGCCCCTAAGGCACCTGTTCCCCCTAGTACAGTTGGTGGAAGTGCTCCAGCAAAGGGTTTAGTAGGGTTCACCCTGGGAACTGAGTTGGGCTCTGACCTAGTTAGAGAACTGACTCAGGCTGTGTTAGTCTGTGATGGAGGCATGGATGTGCCCTCCTCTATGAGTCCCAGTAATCTGGGCAAGTACAGACAACAGCCTTTAATCAATGGACGAGAGGCTTTGGCATTTAGGGACACGGGCAAGTGTCACAATGGTGACACAAGACCTTGTGCTACCTGGGCAAGTTATGCTTGGTGAGATGTACCAAGTGACCAATGCTAGCAATGTCAGAACAGACCATACTCTGGCAGTTGTTAACTTCTCCTGGGGAGGGGTAACTGGCCTTAAGAAGGTTGTGGTAAGTGCAAACCTACCAGTCGAATGCTTGCTTGGCAATGACTTAGAGACTTCTGCTTGGGCAGAAGTGGAGCTCAGGACCCATGCAGAAATGCTGGGGATCCCTGCAGATGTGTTTGCTGTGACCAGGTCACAAGCCAAAATGTCTAACACTGAACAGGCCTTGGATTCTGGAAGAATGGACCAAGTGCCTTCCAAGAGGAGGAGTAGTAGGGTTAAGGCAGTGCCTTCCCCTTGGCTCAGGAGGAAGATCAGTCCCTTGAGGGGGATGATCTCAGCCCTGAAGAAGGAACTGTCCCAGAGGAACTTGAACCTGACCAGGTTGAGTTCTTGGGGACAGGGGGACCTTCTAGGGCAGATCTGAGCCAGGAGCTGCAGAGCTGCCCCTCCCTTGAACCCCTCAGACAGCAAGCTGCTGCTGAGGCTGCTGGGAAAGCTAGTGGTCCCCATACAGTGTATTGGGATGATGGACTCCTGTACTCAGAGAGTAGAGACCCCAAGCCTGGTTCTACCAGGAGGTTGGTGATACCTTTGAAGTTCAGGGGCTTCCTATTGACCCTAGCCCATGATATTCCCTTAGCAGGACACCTGGGCCAGAACAAGACTTGGGACAGAATTGTCCCTCACTTTCACTGGCCCCACATGTCTGAAGACAGTAAGGAGTTTTGTCGCTCATGTGTAACCTGCCAAGCCAGTGGCAAAGCAGGTGGCACTACAAAGGCCCCCCTGATACCACTACCTGTGGTGGGGGTGCCCTTTGAGAGGGTAGGGATTGACATTGTTGGTCCCATGGATCCCCAAACAGCATCTGGGCACAGATTTATACTGGTGGTAGTGGATCATGCCACCAGGTATCCAGAGGCTATACCCCTTAGGACCACAACAGCACCTGTGGTGGCAAGGGCCCTCCTGGGAATTTTCTCAAGAGTGGGCTTTCCTAAGGAGGTAGTATCAGACAGGGGTGCAAACTTCATGTCTGGGTACTTAAAAGCAATGTGGAAGGAGTGTGGAGTGACTTATAAGTTCACCACACCCTATCACCCACAATGCAATGGTTTAGTTGAGAGATTCAACAAAACCTTGAAGGGCATGATTAAAGGGCTCCCAGAAAAGCTTAGGCGTAGATGGGACATACTCTTGCCCTGCCTTTTATTCGCATATAGGAGGTGCCTCAGAAGGGGTTGGTTACAGCCCTTTTGAACTTCTGTTTGGCCACCCTGTGAGGGGTCCACTGTGCTTGGTGAAGGAAGGATGGGAGTTACCTCTCAAGCCCCCAAAGCAAGATATAGTGGACTATGTATTTGGTCTCCGCTCCAGGATGGCTGAGTACATGAAAAAGGCAACCAAAAACCTTGAGGCTAGCCAGGAACTTCAAAAGGCCTGGCATGACCAAAAGGCTGTTCTGACTGTTTACCAGCCAGGACAGAAGGTGTGGGTGTTGGAGCCAGTGGCCCAGCAGCTCTCCAAGACAAATGGAGTGGACCCCACACTATTGTTGAGCAGAAGGGTGAGGTCACTTACTTGACCTGGGAACACCCAGGAGTCCCCAAAGGGTTCTCCATGTCAACAGACTAAAGCCATATGTGGACAGGGCAGACATGGGCTTGCTCATGGCTACTGATGAAGGGCAGGAGGAAGAGAGTGACCCACTCCCTGACCTGCTCTCACAGAACCCTGACGATGGGTCAGTTGATGGTGTAGCCTTGGCAGGCAGCCTCACTACCCAGCAACAAACTGATTGCAGGCAAGTCCTCAATCAGTTTAGACATATGTTTTCACTGACACCCAGTCAGACCACCTGGTGCACTCATGAAGTGGACACTGGGGACAGTCTGCCTATTAAAAACAAGATTTATAGGCAACCTGACCATGTCAGGGACTGTATCAGGACTGAAGTCCAGAAAATGTTGGAATTGGGAGTAATTGAGCCCTCAGATAGCCCTTGGGCTAGTCCAGTAGTCCTAGTACCGAAACCTCACACCAGTGGTGGGAAAAGAGAGATGAGGTTTTGTGTAGACTACAGGGGTCTCAATGCAGTCACTAGGACTGATGCCCATCCAATACCCAGGGCAGATGAGCTCATAGATACTTTGGCCTCTGCCAAATATCTCAGCACATTTGACCTAACAGCTGGCTACTGGCAGATCAGACTAGCTGATACTGCAAAGCCCAAAACAGCATTTTCAACCCCTAGTGGGCATTATCAATTTGTGGTAATGCCCTTTGGTCTGAAAAATGCACCTGCCACTTTCCAGAGGTTGGTGAACACAGTTCTCACAGGACTGGAAGCCTATAGTGCAGCTTATCTAGATGATATTGCTGTCTTTAGCTCCACCTGGGAGGATCACCTGTTCCACCTCAGGAATGTTTTACAGGCCCTGCAAAAGGCAGGCCTGACTATCAAGGCCACTAAGTGCCAGATAGGGCAGAGTCAGGTTGTGTACCTGGGCCACCTTGTGGGTGGAGGCCAGGTTCAACCTTTGCAGAGCAAGATCCAGACCATCATGGACTGGACTGCTCCCACTACCCAGACTCAGGTGAGAGCCTTCTTAGGCCTGACTGGGTACTATAGGAGATTTGTCAAGGGGTATGGATCAATAGTGACACCCTTGAATGACTTAACTTCTAAGAAAATGCCCAAAAAGGTTCAGTGGACAGCTAGCTGTCAAAAGGCATTTGATGACCTCAAGCAGGCCATGTGCACTGCTCCAATTCTGCAGAGTCCTGATTACTCCAAGAAGTTCATTGTTCAAACTGATGCATCTGAATTGGGGGTAGGGGCTGTACTGTCACAATTGAATGAAGAAGGTCAGGATCAGCCAGTAGCTTTTATTAGCAGAAGGCTGACCCCTAGAGAGAAACGTTGGTCAGCCATAGAGAGGGAGGCCTTTGCTGTGGTCTGGGCTCTGAAGAAGTTGAGGCCATACTTGTTTGGTACACACTTCCTGGTTCAGACAGACCATAAGCCCCTCTTATGGCTAAAACAAATGAAGGGTGAAAACCCCAAACTGCTTAGGTGGTCCATTTCCCTACAGGGGATGGACTTTAAAGTGGAACATAGGCCTGGGAGTAACCATGCGAATGCAGATGGACTCTCTAGGTATTTCCACTTAGAACATGAAGACTTAACTGGGAAAGGTTAGTTTAATGTCGCTACGTTTGGGGGGGGGTTGTGTAGGAGAGTAGGATCTGCTTCACATGGGTACCCCCACTTTTTGCTGATACTTCACTGGTTTTCGACATTAGTCTGGCTGGGGCCCTGCTATTCAGAACCCCAGCCTAGCTGTTTCCTCTTTAAAAGGGTCTCCATGTGCCTTAGGCACATCACTGATTGGGATCTGGAGTGCCCTTGTAAGTCCCTAGTATATGGTATACTATGTACCAAGGGCATAGGTACCTCAGAGGCCTGCCAGGGGCTGCAGCATGTATTATGCCACCCCTGGAAGGCCATCCAAACTGACACCACAGGTCTGCTACTGCAGCCTGGGTAAGGTGGTGCATGCACCCCTTACTGTGGTATAGGTTACCTATATCACTAAATGCATACACACATATAAACCTATAAGTCACTCCTAAGGCAGGCCTTATCAATCCTAAAGGCAGAGTGCATGGTTCCTATGTGAGAGGGTGCCCCTGCATGAGCAGGGCCCCTCTGCAGCGTTCGGAGACCATCTCTGATGCTGTTTGTAGTGCAGCCTGACCATATACTCTTAAACGCATTATATCCTCGCGGTAAAATGCTAACTATGGAATGGCTGCACCTAAACATGTCGTGTTTGGTGTCAAACATCTTGGAATACTACCCCCCGCCAATCCTGGCGGCGGGGGTAGCATTCCACCCTTCTAGAGGGAAAGGCATGTTAACTCTGACGAGTCCGGTAACTTCTTTCCAGAGCCCGGGCATCACAAAATGGATGCTGCTGCCACAGACACGAGTCTGGCCTCCTGCTCCTGGACGAAACTCCGGCAGGGGAGGCCTGGACAATAGGTTTCCTGTCCCAGGGAGGTGTGACCACCTCCCCAGACAGGACAATGTGTATTGGGGCTGGGCGGGAGCACTTTCGGGTGCTTTGAAGTCCTGCACTGGGGGCACATTTGGTGTCCCTGTGCATACCCCAGTTCAAACCGGATCAGGGGCTTGCAGCCCCTGCTTTGGCACGAAATGGACAAAGGGAAAGGGGTGTAGCCACCCCTCTGCCCTGACCCACCCATAGGTGGGGCCACAGAGTAGTCCATCCCCTATTTTTAGAATAAAGGTAGGAACCCAGTCCTTAGGACTTTAGATTATACCTGGACGAAACTCTGAAACGGAATCCTGGACCTTCGACGCTCTACTCACGATTAGAGGACTGAAGAATCTCCCTTGGGGTCAAGGAGTGACTCCCCTGCTTGGCAGGCACCAAAGAAGCATCTGTCCGGTTCGCATCACTGAAGCTCCTGTCGGACGCCGAAGTCATCGCATCACCAGAGGTGGATTCTCAGACTTCCCCGAGGCTACCCTGAGTCCCCAGCAAAGCTGAGGCCCGTGGCTATCGTGGGTGACTTGAGACCGTGACCCCTGGACACCGAGCACACTTGCAAGTGCACCATCTTCTGGGTCTCCCAAGAAGTCGTGCTTTGGGCTGCGAGTAGCCCTAGCCTCCAGCACCACCTGCACCGAAGATCACTGGCCCCCACTCCACGAGTGTCCTGTAAGCCAGCTCCACGTGCGGCGTCACGAGGCTCCTTCGCGGTCGCTAGCCTGTTGGCTAGTAGCCCTTAACGAAGGCCAATCTTTTCTTTACTTGGCAGTCTGGTTGCTCCAGGCCTGCCCTCATTTACCCTCACTGGGTGAGTTCCCCAGACCTTGCTGGTCTGCATCATCGACGATCTGCATCTTACTTGAGACTTGCCGTTGCCAAGGCTTGTTGGGTCCAATCTGGTCGCCGACACCTCTGCACTCGACAGACATCGAGCAACAGCCCGAATCCTGCTCCTGGTCGCCAACAACGCCTCCCGGACCTCGTGGCTGAAGAGTCAAGACGACCGTCAATGAACCTGAAGCACTCGACATCGGTGGGCATCTGTCCATCGCCTCCCTGGTCACTGGCTAGTGACCCAGACTCTGTCCCCTCTGCTTTCAGGTTCTTCAGAACTCCGATCCACTCTTGGATCCACCCGGACACTTTTCTCCTGGTCGCCAGCAGCACTTTGCAGCAGATCGCCATAAGAAACGACGACGAAACCCGACCCCGAAAGGCACCTATGCACCCGGCTTCCCTGGGTGAGGTAACACGAGTACTCCGGTGCTCCCGTGGGTAGAGACTCTTCAAAGTCCTAGATCTCAAAGGGTTTTGTCCTAGTCCTCTTTTAAGTGTCCCTTTCCTCTATTTTCCCGATCCCGACTTTCTCCATAGAAGTTAACGGCGTATCGCGGTTGTGTATTTACACTGCACGCGTCTCCCGTGGGTCCCCTGTGTCACTACCTTGGGTGGTTCCTTGTGGTCCAAGCACTTCTAGAGGCTCTAGGCCTAGTGTCTAGTTCAGTCGTGGTTCGCATACCACTTTATTGGTATATGGTTTGGTACGCCCCTAGGGCCCAAACGTGTATTTGTGCTATTACTGTGACTTAAGATCTTATAACCTATGTACTTCAAACTCTAGCCTCATAAAGAGACTAGAGGGGTGTGTTTAGTAATAAATACATATATTTTGAATATATACCTGGTGTGGTGCTCTTTCATTTGGTCACTCAAGAGATTATAGACTGGTAAAACAAGCTGCTTTACATTCCTTCAAGACTTAGCCTGAAGGCTGCTCTCCACAGCTACCACTAGGATAGCTTTCAATAAGGTTGTCTTTAACCTACCTACCATAAGAGTCGATTTGGACTGGTGCAAGGTGCCCACTATAATTAGTGGACAGCATATGCCAGGCCAACTTCTCACAGGAACCCCCACCATTAGTGGGGGGGTCAGAGTATTCCTACCCTGCCTCCTTTTCTTTATTTTTTAACTCTTTTTTGTGGGACTCGGATTCAAGCCGAGTACCAAGACGGCTGCCAACACTTCCTGGTTAAACTATTGGCAGCCAATCAAATTTCAGTAGAGTCCTCTGCAAGGACTTGCACTCATAGATATCTATATTTTGTAATCTTGAATATCTCAGGAACTACTCAATGAATTTATACCAAATCATAAACAGCCCACTTTCTGGACCAATATCTAGCTTTCTGCCAAATTTGGTGTAATTCCGTTCAGCGCTTCGGGCTCTAGTCGTGTTCAAAACATGAAAAATTCCCACAGACATAACATGGGGAAAACGTGTTTTGGGACCCCCCCTTTTTTCTCACCCCTCACTTGATGGATCACCCCGAAACTTTCAACATCGCAGCTGAAACAAAAATAAGAAGGTTCCTATGAACAGGAACTTAATTTTGCATCAAACAGAGCTATTCGACTGGTTCTTCAGCCTTGTACTTTATGTAAATTTGCCGTCATGAGCATTCAAGACGGTGCTTATGTTTGATTTACCATACTTCACAATGTATCCCTAGGCGACTAAGAATTTCACTCAAACCTTCGCTTTGCAAGAACAATTCTAAACTCATCGAAAGATGGTACGCTATTCTCAATAAATGTTCACTTGACTTGATCCTACTCATTGTTGAAGAGCTTTCTAAACAAATTGAAGACCTCAATGTCGAAATCACTCAACATAAACACGAACTATCCACCAAGATGAATGCTGAAGATTGGCCCAAAACCCTGAGTGACATCAACATGCAGTTGGAAAAACACACTCAGGAAATCAATTAATGAAAATAAGGAAATACAAACGTGACATTATTGACTAAAAACTAGGCGAAGTATACAACTGGGCTGAGATATACACCAAACGGCGACAAAATAACCCATCCTACAAAACTTCTGATACTGAAACTATATCAACTGACCGCGATTCAGCCAATAGAAGAATCAGTGGACATAATATTCCTGTAACGACAACATCCTCACTTCCAACAACTGAACAACCTAATGGAGCACCCTCTCAGGTGCCATTTTTAGGACAAGGTTTTCCCCAAAACGATGAACCAGGCGGGGGAAAACAAGCAGAGAATCAATCACCGTTCCGACGACTTTAAAAAGAGTGACGAGGAGTCACAAACCTTGATCGAACATGAATTGGTGATTGATATTTCCTCACAACCATTGAGTCAAATCGAAATGGATACTATACGAAAGGGCACATTGTTTGTCCCCACCTACCATTCAAATCCATTGGAGTTAGAAGGGAGCTTCTTTAAATTCATGCGCACTCTTTGTCTCAGACATTTTGTTTCCAATATAGTCAATCATAAACCGCCCAAAGTCAAAGACACTTTAAAAGGATTAAAACCCAAAAGCACGTATATGGCTCCTGTTAGCCACCAAAAATGTTATTCCTCCGAGACCATCATTAAACAAGGCATGCAACATCTGCACAAAGGCAAGAGAACTACATTCTCAAACCTTACAGTCAAAGAACGTGGAATTCTAACCAACATTGCCAACAATACCAAAATTACATGTACCAAAGCTGACAAGGGGGGAGCATTATTAATCATAGATTCTACCTTCTACCTCCAAAATGTCAATGAACACGTGCTTGACTCGTCACCTTACATGAAACGTGAAAAAAATCTGATTAATGAATTTATTCAAATTTTGAAAACCATCCTTGACACAGCTGTTTTGAGAGGAACAATCACTGACAATGATAGACGCTATCTTTTCAAAGAAGACCCAAGATGCCCAACCATCAACATGTTGCCTAAAATTCACAAGAATTTGCACAAACCTCCCTTAAGACCCATTGTATCCACACACGGTTCTCTCCATAAACCCATTGGCAAGTATTTAGATCAATATTTGCAGCCTTTAGTACAACAAATGTCAACTTATATCAAAGACACTACAGATTTTTTAACCAAAATTCACACCATCCATCTTGAAGATGACCAGAACATCTTGTTGTGTACCATAGATGTGAAATCACTCTGTACATCCATTCCCCATGATTTTGGCCTGGAGGCAGTTGAATATTTCTTGACCAGAGCACAGCTGGATGAAGATTAAAAAAATGTTCCTACTTAACTTTTACACTACACATTATACCATAGCTACTTCTGTTGGGAAAATGAGTACTTTCTACAACTTACAGGCACCTCTATGGGTAATTGCGCAGCACCTTGCTACGCCAATTTATTCATGCATAAATTTGAAATGGAACACATTTTAAACAATGATATGTGGACTGAAAATCTCTTGATGTTCGTGAGATACATCGATGACATCTTCATGCGGTGGAAAGGATCCAGAAACAAAGTATCATTGGCCATTGAGCATCTCAACTCTATCTGTGACCAAATCGAAATCACATACAATTTCAATGATGTAATGATCAATTTCCTTGACGTGAACATTTCGAGATCTGGCAAAAACATGAAGACTGACATATATAGGAAGGAGACGGACCGCAATAATCTGTTGCACTATACCAGCTTTCACCAATCTACTTTGAAAAATCATCTGCCATTCTCTCAACTGTTGCATGTCAAAAGAATAGTCTCTGAACCTTGCAAACTCGCCGCAAACACAACCAATATGGTTCAAAGATTCAGTGATAGAGGGTACCCACCCACAATATTGGAAAATGCCTTACAACTTGATTCCTCTACACCACGTGAACAACTCCTGGCACCCACGCAAAACCAAACAAAGAGAACTGCACTGTTTTAGTATCAAACTTCTCCACACAGAGTTTGAGTTTAAAAAAACGAATCTTGAAACATTGGCCTATGTTGCAAAGGAACCAGATTTTAAAGGGATTTTCTCTAACCTCCCACTATTTGCCTATGAACGTAGTAAAAACATAAAGAAAATTATATCCACAACTGGATCCAAACTCATGCATCAATCCTACAAAGGAACTGTCCCATGTTTCAATTGCAATAATTGCAATAATATCATCAAAGGTAACTTTATAACCCATCCACGCAAAGGCAACATAATCAAACTACATACTACTGCTAATTGTGACAGCAAAAATGTGATTTACCTGTTGAAATGCCCCTGTAGCCTGGCTTACATTGGAAAAACAGAGCGTAAAATCAAGATTAGACTGAATGAACACAAAAGCAACATTCAAACCAATAATCTGAAATCCAACGTAGCCTCCCATTTTCTGTCACCCAATCATAACAATAGCCAACTTCGTTTTTTGGTACTTGAGACTGTGCTACCGTGAGAAGGTATAAACAATAACAAACATCTCCTACAAAGAGAAATCCATTGGATCAAACTATTAGACACACTCATCCCAAATGGACTGAACGATGGTATAGAGTACAGTTGCTTCCTATGAACAGGAACTTCATTTTGCATCAAACAGAGCTGTTCGACTGGTTCTTCAGCCGTGAACTTTATGTAAATTTGCCGTCATGAGCATTCAAGACGGCGCTTATGTTTGATTTTTTTCCCTTCCCTATCCATTAGTCTATTCTTACTTTCTCACTTCCTGATCTTTACATTTTGTTCCTTGTTTTCAAACTGTCTGCAGTTCCAAGATGGTGCTGAAATCTAATTTTCTGATCCTTACTTTCTGATCCTTGTTTTCAAACTGTTCGCCATTCCAAGATGGCACTCAAATCTAATTTCCACCGTTTAAATTCTTTGTTACCCATTAACCTCTATCCCATCCTTTGATTTTGTCCAGAAATACCCTTGACCATTTGTTCAGAACCAATAGTTGTACCAGCTCAATTCACAGCACGTTAGCCTGCTTTCGGATTGATACACCAGTTCTAACAAAGTGCCACTCTAAGATGGCAGCTACATTTATTATTCTGTTGGCATTCACCTTTTCAAACTAGTCCATCTTTCAATTTCCCTCACTTTATCTTGGGCTTTCAATCCCTTTTGGACACACCACTTTTTTCGATAATGCAATTGTAACTATTTCAAAGCTTCCTCATTGGTAAGAACTACTTTACATCATCACTCACATTTCTCAACCAGCATGGCACCTTTTAAATTTTCCATACGATAAGCATGTTCCTAGTGGTATAATACACTGGCACTTGACTCACTTTTGCTTTCTTGAACTTGTACGTTTTCTAACATCTCTCACTCTACCTTGAGCTGTCAGCCACGTTCGGACACATCGCTTTTCTTAAATCCAGCCGTCGCAATCATTGTCACGTTTCGTTCACGGTAAGAATCACCCCACATCACTGTACACGCTTCTTGCATTTAACTAACATAGCACCTCAAACCTCCTTTTATGACGAGTACGAAACAATTTATCCGCTCAATTTCACTTTTTGGAAAATATGTCGCATGGCCAAAAACCTGACATCTAATCCTTCTGAGGTATTATATTGAAACTAATCATGCTTTTTGTTGCACAACAATTTTTTGTTTTCTGCCACTCACTATGGTAATTTCAACATGAACCTCCACTTGGTAAAAGCTCTTTTAAAAACTAATGGAGTTCCCTCATTTGATCTCTCACTGTACATATGACTCACCGTTTTTATATTATGAACTACTTATCTACCTTGTCGTGACCCGTGCTTTCTCACTTCATTACTTTAGGCGATAATTCCCCTGATAAAGGGCTCCATTGCCCGAAATGCATTGGGTTCGCTAATTCGTCTCATTAAAGTTTTCTCGTTGTCAAGACGCTAATGGAACAAACTCTATTGTTCATGAACAGTCATTTATGAAGATTTAATAAATGCATTATTGAGAATTGACTAATGTCTTTTACCTTTGATTAATTTTGGAATACTCCATTTTGTGGACACCTCGCTGTGCAGCTGGGGGACACCACCCCTGGGGTAGCGCTTTCTACACGTTTGTACTAACGCTCTTGGATCAGTGAGCGATACTCCGCTGGCACACATTACTTTGATTCGGTTCACAAAGGAACATTTGAAACATCGGATTATTTTTTGAGTGCATAAACCGCCTCTCCTATAAGAGACAGTTGTACCACACAGGTTTCAATTTTTTATTGTGTCAGATGCGATGCCCCTTCACAATTGTGAAGGATGTTACGTTAGCCCTATTACAGTTGACATAGCATAAAATGCAGTTATGAGACAGTGTATGTTCCAAACATCACAATTGAGTGTTTGCAATATAAACGAAACATAGTGATCTTTCGAGCCATAAATATTAGAAACATAAGATTAAATGGCTACATTTTTTATTAAACATATTTACCAAATATGTATTTAATAAAAAATGCTATTTAATTTATGTTAAAAGTGACAGATTTGCATGATGTCTCACGCCTTCACAAATGTACATGTAAGTCACTCTGGTTTTTACAAATTACTTTGATAGTCATACATTTTTTAACAAAAAAGACAGGAATGTGAACACATTGGTGACAGAGTTACACACACCGCAAAACATTATTTTAATGTCCTATGTTATGTCCAGAGGATATATCAATAATGAACAAAAGTAGATTACTTAAAGGATCTTTTGCAGATGGAAAGTTCTGTCACATCTATGTCAGAGTATCTCATCTGGAAAACTCAATATCAGGTACAAAAAAATGACTCATTAGGAAATTTTAGAAATGCATCAATGGTTTAATCTTTTTCATCTTGTAATGTGTGATTGTTTTTAAATATATATGAATCATTGTATTTCCAATTTACTGTAAGTTGCACCAATTGTTGACTAAACTGAAAGCCAGAATATTTATTTAACATTTTTTCACAATGCTAAAACAAACTAAAAATAACGTAAGATATTTTGGAGACAAATTTTAAATTGTTTAACCCTGTTCTAAAGTGCATTAGAAATGTATCAAGACCTATGTATTTACTTATGCTGTAGAAGTAATGTGAAACTACCAAAAAAGAATATTTTTGAATTTCTGCTACAGCATAAGTAAATACATAGGGCGTGATACATTAATACGCAACTTAAGTACTGAATCCATAAAATTAATTTCAGCATTTGAAAAATACTTGTTACTTGAAGTAAGTTTTACCAGTGTGAAATGCCCAAACAAATGAAACAGTCTTTCAGTTTATGCAAATATTGGTAAAACATTGCAGTAAATATTGACACACATTGATTCATATTTTTATGTTTAAAATGATGACACAATGGCAAGATGGCCGCCGTGTAGGAGCTCATCCCTGGGGCTTCCGGGTTCGAGGATTACCTTATTGGTAGTTATTCCCCTCATAACCTGCCCATCCATCCGACAGCCACACTCAGACATTTGATTCACATTTTGGACGCCGCTCACCTGAGGAATCGATCTCCCTGATCCGTTGAGCCTCACTTCCTCTGCTAAGCCGCCCTCAACAGGATTGATCACCTCGGGACTGTCGAGCCTCGCCTCCCTTTCTACGACAGGACGGATTCCCACGTGAAGGGTGTGCTTCGCCTTCTAGACTTTTGCCATGGAGGGGGTGTTGGCGACCTTGACAAGGTGAAGTGTGGGCTTCCCAGTTTACCGCCCACCGGAACGACACTGCTGACTGGCAAGGGACCTGAGGGGTCGTGGAGCCTCGGATTGTGCTGGTACTGCGCATCCTGAAGCTCATTCTGAAGCCTCGGCTGTGAGGCAGCCCTCCTGCCGAGACTGCCTGCTTCCTCTTCCCGAACCCTATGCTTTGAGGCAGGTCCTCCTGCCAAGTCTTCCTGCTTCCTCATCCTGACGCTTCTGCTGTGAGGCGGCCCTCCTGCTGGGACTTCCTGCCTCGAGCCGGGCCCTTTGGTGCGATGTGGCTGCTTGGTTTTACCGATGACGGGGTAAGTGCCCTTCTACTGCACCACCCTGATTTCCAAATCTGGTGATCTGATCTTGCCATAGATGACAACGGAGATTCTGATGGCCACGGAGCTCCATAAAGCCTGTCTTGGGGGTGGGACACGGCACCCCACTAAACTCTGCCGGCTGAGCACTTGCATTGCTTGGCTGTGGCCCTAACTTTACATGTTTGGACATTTTGTTTCTTGCTCCGCTGCTTTCCTCTGACTGCCCGCCACTTCGTTTCTCTATTTATCAGCATGTGGTGTCTCTATTTATCGGCCCCTTCTCAAAATGGCTGCACAAGATGAATCCCTGTTCCCTATTTGAATTGCAATCAGTTAAAGAGGCCCACGGCTTTGAATGATCACCATTACCAGCGTGATTAAGAAGGTTAATGTTGCTCTCTGAAATTTCCACGGCCTTACTTAAACTATATTATTTATCATACTATACTATATGCTATATATTTTATATACTGATTATACACTATCTATACTAATCAGGCAGACATCTTGGAATGTCATGGTCTTCGGCTGATCTCTTCCTGTCTCATAAGACCCATCCTCGGTTGGGTGGGTGTCTGCGGCTGCCCGCTCTTTTTTGGATCACTACTGATCTGGAGTCCCGGTGTTCATCTTCCTTGGGCTCTTCACTCACCCCCTCCTCATTAGGGTTTCCTCTTGGGCCACTCACTCAGCACCACACTACCCCAATGTGAAGGCCGGCTGGGAACGGCTAGTATCATCTGTTTCAACTTCTCTAGACACCTGGCCGTGACTCCTTGCACTCTAAGCATGACTTGAACACCTTCTACTACTGCAACTACAATGTGATGGCCATCTTGAACGGTTAGTGACACTCTGTTTTCCACTCGAGCTTCTCCACAGCAAACTTATCCACTCTCCTCCTGACCCTCCTGAACCTTAAACATTTGAGGTCCCCGCACAGCTCTTCATTTGCCCAGCTTGTAGTCCTTCTTGGAATGGTCAGTGACTCTTGGCTACGCGAGCCACCACGTATAAAAGTAAATCCAACCCGCCAGGCGATTCTTCACCTCTTTGGTCCCTCTGCCTCACCTCTAAACCATGCCCTCCCATGCTCAGAGCAGACTGGACTCCAGACTAGAGAAGATAGGTATGAAGCTAGGTATGAACATCTACATAATTAACTATCCGACCAACTTGTCCAAAAACTCGGTTAAATCTCTCAAACATAGACTACTCAAAGCTAATCCAGAAACCCTTATCTCTGACCCTTATTTTTGCATAAAAAAAGGTGCTATTATTAGTGATCTGATCTTTTATACTAAAAGAAGAGCCCAGTGGAGAAGGGTGTTCCATTCTTTACTCAAGATCGCCTCGGCTAAGAAATTTCCACATGGCCTAAGGCTCACTGCTGTGCCGTCACTCACATACTGAGCGAATGCCACCATATCCATTTATAACAATGGGATTATCCTCATACAAGCCTCCGATCAGAATCTTGTTATCTTTGATGACAGCTTCTCTTTCTTCAAAAAATCTCTTGAGCAAAGTAACACTCTTAAATACTCTAGGGATGCTAGCCCCCTAACCATCCCTCAGGACCTCCAAGAACTCTCTTTAATGAGCCACAGTCACTTGCTGACTTCTCTTCCTACATTGAACATCCCCCATATGGACATGGCTCCTCCACAGCTTGGCTGCACGGACTCACCCACCATCTCCAGACCACCCAGACTGGACCACCTCCACTCCCAGATGTCGGGATCAACGATAGCCTTAGCTCTGATTACTTCTCTAACACTTCATTCATTCCCCTTCCTCCTGTCACTCTCCTAGATAATTCTATTTTTCCACAGCAAGCTCTCCCACTCTCCACTCTGATGTCAGTTATCCCTAACCACATTAACAGCAAGGGACCTCACACCTTTGTGAAACCCCATCCCTTGAACCGTTCTCCCCTTCCACCCATGCTCCTCCCTTGCTCCAATTCTGTCTCCCCCTTGCAGCTCCCTTCTGACCAACAGCTCGGGAAATCCTCCTCAGACGACGGCCCCCCTTCTCATCGCCCCCTTTCTTGGGACACGCCTATTTACACCCCAGGGAACCTCCCTCCTCCTCCACTACCCAATAGCTATGATCCTCAATCCGGGCCCACCTCTAGGCTTAACGAAATAAACTGTGAGCTTCTAAAAGTCAAAACTAACATACAAAAACTGATAAACATCATCTCGGAGCTGGCCCGTGACCTATCGTCTAACAAGACCTTGCAGGAGATCCTGCAAATGAACAACCAATACCCCAAACTACCAACTCATGCCGCTATGCTATCGAATGACTCTGGCAGAAAATGCCCGTCCAGAACTGAAGTACTTCTCCCTACCCTAACGCCCCATCTAGACCCACCAGATCCAAGAATCACCTATCTGAACTGGACATTCTCTCCCTCCTCCGAGACTACAACTCCTCTCTATCGGTCAAACAAGTCTTTACTGGAACAACTCAAATTGCCCCTTTAAACCCTCCTGGAACAAGCAAGTCATAGTTGAGGCTATACAATCCATTCCATCTAACCCCATAGAGCTCCCAGACACAATGCTAATGCCTTAAACATTGCTAACCTTATGCCAATCCCCATTACTCAGCCTTCTTCTTCCACTGACCACAAATCACACCTGAAATGCATGTTGCTTAACTGTAGATCAGCTGTAAAACATGCCACGGACCTTGCTGATCTCATCCTAGATCAGGAATTAGACCTCCTAATCCTCACTGAAACTTGGCTTAATGACTCCTCAGGTCCTATCCTTGACATCCTAATCCCTCCTAGCCACAACATTATTAAACGCGATTGAGTCCAGAGAACGGGAGTGAGCATAGCCTGTATTTACCACAACAGTCTCTTAGCAAGGCAGTCCCCCTCTGCAACTCTCATCCTGTGAAGATATGTGCATAGACATCATCCAGAAACATAGACCCTTATGCAACCTGCACATTTTTTACCATCCTCCTGGTGATAACCTCCCGCTGATCGAACAAACTATGGAAACCATCTCGTCCAACCTGGGTCTCCACAGCCACCAGATCTTCCTTGGTTACTTCTATCTTGACTGCAATGACCCGAATGATCAGACGGTGATCAGTCTCAAAAACTTCCTAGCTGACCTCAACCTGACGCAATTCTGTGACAGCCCAACGCACAACTTAGGCTCGACCCTCGATCTTATCATCTCCAATCCCAACTGCATTCAGCTTGAATCTATTGACCCGTGTGACTGGTCGGATCATCACCTTCCGAATCCTAGAAAGATGGAACTACAAAATATGGCAAACATTAAAACAAAAACATTGGAAAAGAATGCTGCATAACACAAAAGTAAATCTGCAATCTGTCCCTACCGCCGCCTGCTTGCATGTCCGACATTCACGAACTCACAGAACACTACAACAACTCCATGCTGACTGCCCGTAATGCAATTGCCACCCTTCAACTAAAATGTAAGTCCAACAAAGACTCCAAACTATGGTTCAATGGCAGCTTAAACGCAGAAAGACGCAACCTGCGAGTAGCAGAACGCTCCTGGGGATCCTCTCTATCTATTGATCTCCTTAAGATTTTAAGACTGAGAAGGAGTAGGTACAACAAGCACATTAGATCAGCGAAAGCAACCTTCTTCAAATCCCAACTGGACAAAGCAAAAAATTGACCCAAAAGGCTGTTTGAACTGATTAAGTTACAAGCCAATAACACTCCTATCCAATCTCCTCTCATCTCCTGCCCTCAGCCAAACTGCAACGACTTTGCCGACTTCTTCCTTGAAAAGTCGAGCAAGGTTGAATCGGATCTAAGGTCTGCCCTGATCGATCTATCACTCTCTCCGGACTCCTCCTTACCCGCGCTGCCTCTCATTGTGCCCTGTCTCTACACTAAAAACAATACCTCTTGGAGTCAATTCTCACCCCTCAACGGCACATCCATCTTCAACATTCTCGCGACCTTGAAACCTTCAAATCTCTTCAATGATCCCCCCCCCCAATTTCTTTAAAGAAATGATAAGATCATTAGTCCCGCTCTGGACCAAGATTATCAATGCCTCTCTCCTTCAAGGTGAGATCCCTGACTGCACAAAGTCGGGTCTGGTTCTCCAGATTCTTAAAAAACTGACAGCCAACCCTGAAGATCTGAATAATTTTTGACCAATCACAAACATCCCTACGCTGGCAAAACTCCTTGAGAAATGTGTTCATGAACAACTGTGTAACCACCATGAGGAATTCCAACTTCTTGATCAATTCCAATCCAGCTTCCGTCAAGGCCACAGCACCGAAACAGCCATCACTCACATAGTTGACGATGCTCTCACAATGCTTGACCAGAACGAATCTTGCCTACTAATCCTACTCGACCTCTCATCTGCTTTTGACACTGTCAAACATGACAGTCTACTGAGCCTTCAGGAATGTAGGATGAGGCTCTCAGGCATTGTACTAAAATGGTTTGCCTCTTTTCTCAATAACAGAATGCAGAGAGTCAAATCCAATCAAACTATCCAACGCCAGTCCCTGTACTCTGGGGGTGCCACAAGAGTCCCCTCTCTCCCCCATGCTTTTCAACCTATTCATTGAACCTCTTACTGTAATCCTCAAAGCATCTAACATCCAATGTCACATGTATGCGGATGACACCCAATTGTACATGAAAATCTCTTCCCCTGAAGATATTAAGATACTCAGTGGAACCCTGCTCAAAATCCAAAATTGATTATCCTCCAACCACCTCAAACTTAACGACCTCAAAACAGAATTCCTACTTATCTCACTGTCCAAGCAAACCCCCATTGTGGAGAAATATGTAAAAAACCTCTCCGCTCTCAACTGCACACCTCACATCATAGACTCTACGAAATCGCTAGGAATAGCCCTGGATAAGAACTTAAACATGCAAGATCACATCAGCGCATCTAATAAAGGAGCGAATTTCCAATTGATCATCCTAAGGAAACTTAAACCCTTCCTTCCCCATGATGACTTCAAAGCTGCTGTGCAAGCGTTAGTCATCTCACGGTTGGAATACGGTAGTGCCACACTCTGCGGGCTACTGAGATACAGATTAGTCCCCCTCAGAGCATCTCTGAATGCAGCGGCTAGGCTCATCACCGGCTCTAAGAAATCCAACCACATTTCTCCTGAACTGACATCTTTTAAATGGCTTCCGTTTGAGGCAAGGATTCAATTAAAACTTGCATGTATGACTCATAAAACACTGCATTTCAACACTCCTTTGTACCTGGCAAATAAGCTCGAACTGTTGGGCGGTGGCCGTTCCTCCAGGAGCTCCAGCACCTTGCTTCTCAAGCCGAAGACATTTAAAAAAATGAAAACCTACAATCGTACATTCTCAGGTATTGCCCCGAGAATCTGGAACTCCCTTCCTTCAGAAACTAGACTGATTCCTTCTACACTTGCCTTCAAAAGGGAAGTGAAAACTTTACTGATGAACTCCGCGCTTAGCTAGAAACTTTTGTCCTTTTGTCTCCTATCATGTACCGCTGATTAATGGCCTACTTGGCAATTGGGTTACCCCATTGCCTGCCTCTTGTATGTCATTTTGTTGTCTTTTTTTACTGGCTGTTATTGCTATATATCATTGCTTTTCTCCCACAATTATCTACCTATGGGTTCCTCAACTCGTATGTAAAGCGCTCTGATACCCACTAGGGTCATACTATATAAAACTTTAAACAAAAAAAAAATGGGAAAAATATCTGCTATTTTGCCTTGTACACACAATGTTCTGTCAGAACCCCAGTCTTCGACTAAAAACAAAAAGAAACCAGTATACTTGTCCTTAGGTGGGCATCAGAGAATTGGCAGGAAACTTATAAGGAAAGTTAGAAATCCTAAGATGGCTGCCAGAAAACCATGAGCAAATTTATATACTAGTGTTGCCACCTTGGAGACAGGATTGGAATGTCCAGCATGCTCAAACTCCGAGCTGCGCACTTCACTGAAGAATTGAAGACAGTTAGACGTTTGTTCCCTGCTCCACAAAAGTTTTAGTCAGGGTAGAGGCGTCTCAAACTTCGTTGTTTTAGTCTGTCACGTTAGAAATAAATCTCATCAATTTTCCGTGATATTAGTTAAGGCTCTCGGTAGAAAAGAAGTCTAACAAGGTAATTCCCAGGAGAACAAGTAAGGTTGTTCCAGTCAGCTCACGAGTCAGAGCTGAATTCTCTCATATTTAACAGATTATTTGGCAATTACGGACTCGTGTCAGAAAATCTTTCCGCTTGCTTTTCGGAAATGAAACCCTGGCAGTACTAATTAAAAGAAAAACAAGATAAAATCCTTCTGTTAGTGTGTTTAGAAGCAAGAAATGAAATGAGAGTTGAATATATAAGTTAAAGAAAGGCCTTTCCTGAACGCCCAAGTTTAATTTAAGGAAGGTTTAAATACTCACCTCATCGAGAACGAAGAAGGGTTGAAGCACAGTTTCTGATCATTTTCTACTAGACGATTCCTTGCCTCGTTGAAGACACGCAAGTACACTAAAAGAAAAAGGAAATTCTATAGTTATTAAAAAGATTGCAGTAATGATGTTGAACAAGAACAATTTGAATAGAAAAGACCAGTAACAGCAGAGAGGCATCAGTCATAACAAAATTGGGTAAATGTAGAAAAGGTTTTTAGACAAACATTACAAATGTTACATAATTTTTAGAGTTGGATTAGGAGGAGATAATTCAGAAGAGTGTGAATTCTATTATTATACTGTTTCCTTTCTGAGCAAGGCAGAACCAAAAAGAAAACAGAAGAAAGTAGCCTGAGGAAAACATTCAGGAAGGAATTCAAACTGGGCTGACGTCTCTTCTCTTTCCCCTTTTCCCCCTGGGAGCTGGACTGGCAGTCGAGTGTTATCAGACTGGCAGGAAAGCTCTGAGAGGGGTATTGGGATTGTCGTCATGCTGCTCCTTTGTGAAATACTGTAGAGCCATATCTGACAGAGTGAAGTCCCCATGAGTTTCATGTACCCGAGCAGCATGGCTGAGGGTTTGGACCTTAAGAAACGCAGGAGAGGTACTGAAGGTCATCCAAAAGGAATTAATGGCAGTTAGAGAGGAAAATAAATGTCTGAGACATGAGATAGTTAATTCAAGAAGGGAAACATCGGATCTAGCAATGAAAATGAGTAATTTAGAAGCAGGTGCAGGCTAAAAATTTTCGTCAACCAGGGAAGTAGGTACACAATCTACACCTAGTACTATACCAAAGGTCACAACACAAGTTATACACTCCTTGTCTCCAGTAATTCCCCTTGCCTCTCCAGAGCATTCAAAAGGCACAAATCTTCTTAGCCCAGTGCACTCTACATTTCGTGTGTCGTCCTGCAGTTTTCCCCGATGCACATTCATGAGTGGCTTTCATATTGTCCTACCTTAGTGGCGATGCTGCCACTTGGTCAATGCCCCTAGTAACAAGAAACAATCCGGTTTTATATGACTTTGATGGATTCAAGAAGGAGTTTCTCAGAATATTTGACCAACGAAAGGTAACTCAAGCTACTGATAATGAGCTATTGGAACTAAAACAGGGAAATTGAGACTTGATAGCATATCTATCTCAGTGCAACAAATTAATTGTGGAAACCGAATAGCCTGAAAGTAAGAGAGCTGCGGTTTTCCACAGGGGTCTCAAGGATGAATTGAAGGATGCCCTTGCCCAAGTTCCAAATAGACCTATGGAAATATCAGCATTGATTGATTTGGTGCTTGAAATTGCTTTTCGCCAAAACGAAAGAAAAGGTAAAAGAAGGCGAGATTTTCGTTCAGGTGTGCCCAAATTTGATTGTGCCAAGGCTGAGAATATAAAAACTTCAGAAGGAAATCAGCATGGAGTAGAGCCAATGCAAATAGGTACGGTCAGAGACCTATTGTCCAAAGAAGAGAAAGAGAGGAGAAGGTAAAACAAACAATGCCTCCATTGTGGTGCTAGTGGGCATTTTGTGAGAAACCGTCCGAAGAAACCTAAATTACCAGCGAAGGAAAACTTGCAGCACCATCAGTAGAAGGAGATGGGCTGATGGATGCAGATTTGAACACAACTCCAAAAATCACCAATTGGCTAATACCTTACAGTCTTCCTCCTCTCATTTGATATTGTCAATGACACTTGGCTTCAGAGAATCAAGATTGAAGAACTTCGCTGTGATGATAGACTCAGGAGCAACTGGGAATGTCTGCGACTTGAAATTTGCTGAACAGATTGGTTTAAGAACAATTCGGAAGAATAAAAGTGAACCTGTTTGAGCAGTGGAAGGAACAAATTTATCAACCGGGGCTATAGTAATTCATACGGAACCTATTGAATTAACGTCTTCTGAAGGACACCACGAGCTCATTCAGTTCAATCTAATTGATGCCCCTGAATTCCAATTGATACTGTGTCTCCCCTGGCTCACAGAGCATCACCCCACAATCAACTGGAGCACCAGATTAATCGCAATGGATTCAGAGTATTGTAAGGAGCATTGTTTCGGAAAAGAAGAAACCAGTCATGAAGTGACACCAGCAACCTTACTTTGTACAGGTGAAAAAACAGTATGTGTGATTCAGACCACTGAAATTCCTCCGGAGTATGCATATTTTCAGGACGTATTCAACGAAGTAGAAGCAGAAAAATTCATGCATTGCAGAAGCTAAGATTGCATGATCGAATTAGAGCCTGGTTCCAATCTACCCTGTAGTAGAATTTACGCCTTGATGGAAAAAGAAGATCAACATCTGAAGGAATATATTCGGATGTATTTGGAAAACAGACTCATTTGGCCCTCACAATCCCTTGTATCTTCACCTCTATTTTTTGTTACGAAGAAGGGAGGCAAGCTAGAACTTGAATTGACTACAGAGCAATAAACCGAATCACAATAAAAAATCGATATCCACTCTCTTTGATTTCAGTTCTACTGGATCAAGTGAAAGGGACACAAGTGTATTCTAAACTGGATTTGAGGGGAGCTTATCATCTAATTAGAATAAATGAAGGTGATGAGTGGAAAACAGCTTTCCAGACTAAATATGGTCTGCATGAATATCAGGTAATGCCTTGTGGTCTATGCAACGCCCCGGCGGCATTTCAACATTTCGTAAATGACGTCATGAAGGAGTTCATCGATCAATGCACAATAGTATATATTGATGACATTTTGATTTACTCCGATTCTGTAAAGGAACATGAAAAACATGTAAGAGGAGTGCTGCAAAAACTGCGGGAGAACAGCTTATTTGTGAAGTTGGAGAAGTGTGCCTTCAATGTGAAATCTGTGGAATTTCTTGGATTTGTCTTATCTCCAGAGGGAGTGACCATGGATGAAAAGAAGATAAATGCAGTCACTGAATGGAAGTCTCGAAAAAACGTGAAGGAGATTCAGAGTTACTATGAAGCACTGCATTTCACCTTAGCAGCAAATGCAAAAAAAACCCTCAGAGGCATACTTCTCTACCGTCCCCCAGTCACCAGAATTACATTTACCAGTAACCTCGATGTTCCATGGAGCCTATCCTCTCCACCAATGAGTTCACCATTCTGGGCGATTTTAATGTGTACCTGGAAGATAGGGGGGATAAAGACACAAGCTCTCTCCTAGAGAATCTATCTCAAGTGGTGCACAAGCCCACTCACGAAGCAGGACACACACTCAACGGCATCTTCACATCTGTATCAGGCCTAACAGTAAAAGACGTTCACCCTCTCACGTGGTCAGACCACTCTTTAATCACATTCGACTATACTATCCCTCAAGCCCAGAAAGGAGGAGTAGTTAAATCCCACTCATTAACATATAAGGCCTGGAACAAGGCTGATAAAGCCATGCTTCGCCTCCAACTGGATAGGACACGACCACCTTTAAATGTGTCCCCAGACCTAGCAGTTAGTAAATAAACGGATTGGCTTAATGAAGCAATTGGGGCCACGGTACCCACCGGTAAAATTTCAGGGAACCGCAACCTACCTTCAGCCCCTTGGTTTGCTGAGGCATTACGACAGGAAAAACAAAAATGTTGCAGACTTGAAAGACGCTGGAGAACAAAATATGATGTAACAGACAAAGGCATTTATAAATCTGCTCTAATTCGTTACAAAACTCTGTAGATCGCAGAACAAAAGGCATGTTTTACCAGGCGGATTGAAAAAGCCAAGAACTCGTCTAAAGAACTGTTTGGGGTAGTAGAGAAGCTTTCCTCTCTACCAAAGAAAAAATGCACCAAGAACAACCACAGTTTCTGTGAGGTTATTGCAGACGCTTTTAGAAATAAAGTTAAAGACATCTATGATTCTTTTGAAACTATTCCACTCCTGTTCCTATTGATATACTCAGATCCCAGTGAAAAGATTTTTCACAGCTTCTCGCTGGTTAATACGGAACTAGTGGAAAAACACATCAAAGAAATTAAATCTGGATCCCCTTTAGATCCTTGTCCTCCTGCTTTTTTGAAAGATGTAGCGAAGGAGGTGAGCCCTTCGCTCACAGAAATCTTTAACAATATGTTAATTTCTGGCACCTTTCTATGTGGAAGGATGCGTCAATAGTGCCTCTGATAAAAAAAAAACAATCTGGACGACTCTGACCCTAATAACTATCGCCCGATATCCAGACTACCTCTCCCTGCCAAGATAGTGGAGAAAATTATGAACAAGCAGCTATCTCCGTTCATACAAGAAAATGACTTACTCGATCCCTCCCAATTCGGTTTTTGCCCTGAACACAGTACAGAAACAGCACTAATTAAGGCCACCGAAGAGATCAGGAGGGTGATAGATAAAGAGGGCGCTGCCGCCCTCATCCTCCTTGATCTTTCGGCGCCTTTCGATACTGTGGATCATAACCTACTGCTATTGCGGCTAGAAACGCTAGGGGTTAAGGGCATGGCACTAACACTGCTATCCTCCTTTCTGAAGGAAAGTTGACAAACAGTGACACTGGGCCAGTCTAAATCAACACCTTATGTCCTTCTATGCGGAGTACCACAGGGATCGTCGTTTAGCCCAGCACTTTTTAACGTTTATGTTTCAGAACTTGCCCCGTTGATCCAAGACTTCGGCTTTAATCTTACTTCATACGCCGATGACACCCAGATGGTGGTGGCAGCGTATAAAGATCAAGCCTCCCCATCTTTGCAGTTTCAAAACTGTATGATGGAAATAAACAGATGGATGGGAAACCACTGTCTTAGGCTTAATTCCGGGAAAACCGAAGTGGTGATCTTTGGGAATCTGCAACCCAGATGGGATGACATTTGGTGGCCGGCGGAAATGGGGGAACTGCCAAAACCAGGTCAGAAGGCAAAAAACTTGGGGGTGCTGATTGATAATAAACTCACCTTATCTCAGCAGACCAATGCCATCGTATCTACCTCCCATTTCCTGATCAAGAAATTGAAGAAGATTCTACCTTATATTCCTGACGACTCCAAAAGGACGGTAGTGACTACACTCGTGCAGTCAAAGTTAGACTACTGTAACGGACTCTACCTAAATATGCAGAAACAATATAAAAAAAAGCTTCAGATGATTCAAAATGCATCCACAATACTACTACTAAATGTCCCTAAATACGATTCTGTAGCCAAGGAAATTCGAAGACTTCACTGGCTCCCGGTGGCGCAGCGTATTAAGTTCAAGGCGCTATGTCTAGCTTACAAGGCATTGAACAACACCGGACCAATGTTTCTCAAAAAACATTTTCCTGGTATCACCCAGCCAGACAACTACGCTCTTCAGGCGCCAGACTCATGAGGGTTCCAAGGATCCGAAACTCATGCTGGGGAGGCCGTAGTATCTCGTACGGCACAGAAAAATTATGGAATAAGCTACCATTTGTTATCGGAAACGCTTCCTCACTCACCACTTTCAGAAAGGACCTTAAAACATGGCTTTTTCAGAACTAGTTGTTTTCTCCTGGGCTTACTACTGTCCTAGCGCCAAGACACCTCCGGGTATTCGTGCGCTCAATAAATTTTATTAACATAACATACATACAAAAAAGTATCATAGGAGCAGTCTTACAAGGAACCATTGAAGAAGGTGTTCAAAATGTAATGACAGAGAAAGAGATGAAAGAGTGGGATAGTGAAAGTTCTGAGAGAGAAGTCATAGGAAATTTAACATTATATGAATGAGCCCTATACTTACCAACACAAGAATTATGAGATAATGCCTTATATGAATCCCAAGACAATCTGTTGGCAGGACATAAAGGGGTACAGAAGACTGTTGAATTAGTGAATATAAGTTTTTGATGGCCAAGCATGACTAAGGACATCCACAAGTATGTGGGCACTTGTGATGTCTGTGCTCGTGGAAAGTTGGAGAGACACTCACCCAAGGGGTTGTTGCAACATTTGCCAAATCCTCACTATCCCTGGCATACTATGACCTTAGATTTAATAGTTGACTTACCCTCAAACCAAGGATTTGACACTACTTGGTGTATGTAGACACCATCACCAAGATGGCTCATTTTATTCCTTTAAAAGGGGTTACCTCTGCTAAAACATTAACCCAAGTCTTCAATCAGAACATAGTTAAGACACATGGAATTCCTAAGGTAATAATTTCAGACCGAGAAACGTAGTTTGTGTCACACTTCTGGAGGGCCTTTACAGCATAATTGAATGTTAACACTAAGTTTTCCACTACTTATCATCCTGAAACAGATGGGCAGACAGAAAGGACAACCTTAGAATTAGAACAATACCTGAGGTTATTTCTGCTAGATGTAGAGGGAGATTGGCCTGATGTTTTATGGGCAGCAGAGTTTGCACATAATAATGCTAAAAATGTATCCACTGGTTACACTCCTTTTTACCTGAATTATGGCCAGCATCTAAATTTCTCTATAACCTTTCAGGAAGTGACAGTTACAGCTGTACAAGATTTAGCTCAACACATGACCCTCATACATCAGTTGGCAACAGAAAACTTAGCCAAGGCAAAAGAAACCTACAAGTTCTATGCAGATAAAAAAAGACAAATAGAACCTGATTTAAAAGTTGGGGACCAAGTCTGAGTCAACTCAAAGAACCATAGATTAAAAGGAAATAGAAAATTCCAGCCTAGGTTCTAGGGTCCCTATCCAATTGTTAAAAAGGTAAATTCGGTAGCTTATAAATTGAAGCTACCTCGGTAAATGAAAATTCATTCAGTGTTTCATATCTCTTTGCTTCTAATGGATTAAGAATAACCCTGCCACCCAAACCTGTGCAAACTGAAGGAGGAACTGAATTTGAAGTAAAACAAATACCAGATTCTAAGTCAAGTAAAGGGAACATTTATTATTTGGTAAACTGGAAGGGATATGGTCCAGAGGAAAGATCTTGGGAATTACAATCAGATGTACATGCCACTCGTTTGGTCACAGCTTTTCATATGAAATTCCCAAGCAAACCTCGGCCAGAACATTCATCCTTGAGAAGGGGAACTTTCAAAACCCCACAGTCTTTGACTAAAAACAAATAGAAACCAGTGTACTTATCCTTAGGTGGGCATCAGAGAATTGACAGGAAATTTATAAGGAAAGTTAGAAATCCTAGGATGGCTGCCAGAAAACCACGAGCACCTTTACATACTAGTGTTGCCACCTTGGAGACAGTATTGGAATGTCCAGCGCACTCAAACTCTGAGCAGCGCACTTCACTGAGGAATTGAAGACAGTTAGACGTTTATTCCCTCCTCCGCAAAAGTTTTAGTCACGGTAGAGGCGTCTCAAACTTCGTCGTTTTAGTCCATCGAGTTAGAAATAAATCTCATCAAATATCCGTGATATTAGTTAAGGCTCTTGGTAGAAAAGAAGACTAAAAAGGTAAATCCCAGGAGAACAAGTAAGGTTGTTCCAGTCAGCTCGCAAGTTGGAGATGAATTCTGTCGTATATTTTAAAGTTTATGGCAGTAATGGACGCACGTCGGAAAATCTTTCCACTCGCGTCCTGGAATTGAAAGGCTGACAGAACATGAAGAAATCTTTTCAGTCAGCTCGCGAATCAGAGCAAAATGTTCTCATATTTAACAGATTATTTGGCAATTACGGATGCGTCTCGGAAAATCTTTCCGCTCGCGTTTCAGAAAAGAAACCCTGGCAGTACTAATTAAAAAAAAAATGAACTAGAATCCTTCTGTTAGTGTGTTCAAAAGCAAGAAATGAAATGTGAGTTGAATACATAAGTTAAAGAAAGGCCTTTCCTGAACTCCCACGTTTAATTTAAGGAATGTTTAAATACTCACCTCATCAAGAACAAAGAAGGATTGAAGCAAAGGTTTTGATCATCTTCTACTAGACGATTCCTTGCCTCGTTGAAGACACGCAAGTACACTAAAAGAAAAAGGAAATTCTATATTTATTAAAAAGATGACAGTAATGATGTTGAACAAGAACAATTTGAATAGAAAAGACCAGTAACAGAAGAGCGGCATCAGTCATAACAAAATTGGGTAAATGTAGAAAAGGCTTTTAGACAAACATTGCAAATGTTACTTAATTGTTAGAGTTGGATTAGGAGGAGATAATTGAGAGGAGTGTGAATTCTATGTTTATACAGGTTCCTTTCTGAGCAAGGCAGAACCAAAAAGAAAACAGAAGAAAGAAGCCTGAGGAAAACATTCAGGAAGGAATTCAAACTGGGCTGACGTCTCTTCTCTTTCCTATTCCCCTTTCCCCCTGGGACCTGGACTGGCAGTCGAGTGTTATCAGATTGGCAGGAAAGTTCTGAGAGGGCCATTCGAATCGTCGTCGTGCTGCTCCTGTGTGAAATACTGTAGAGCCGTATCTGACATGTACAAAGGGATTTTAGCTTTATTTTAATTTTTGTGACATAAGTTCACTATTCAAAATAACAAATCAGAAGCATTCAGAGGTATTGAACAGTTCCTAGAGAGGTTTGCAAATGGTTGAGAGAAATGATCACAAAAAATATATGCGCAATAATGGGAAATAACAAAACTGTGACCAAATAATTCCTGAAGAAATTTGCTACATGCAGGAGATAATGATAAAAATGAACCAAAGTTGTTTAGAAGACTTGAGGAAGGTGAAATTTAAAAATGTTTTCAGAAAAAAATCTATGAGCAGTTATTATTTCACAGATACAATAAAACTATTGTATATGTCTTCACAGCATCTTCAGGAGCAGGCGAAAGGGTCGTGGAAAAGAAGGTGAGGTAGCAACTGGCCACTGGTGGAGAAACATCTGACATCGATGGATACAGTGGCATGGAAGTGAGGGGACAGAATAGGAGGCCACCAGCCTGCCACCATCTTTGGAGGCTTCCACAAGTGACCAGTCCCTAGTGGTGGTAGACCCTTCATGAACTGGACTAACCTTATCTTTTCCACCACCCAGAGACTCATTTCTACTATTAGATCCAGCAGTTTCTGGCTAGCTGGGACGCATTGAAGCCTGACAGAATCCACTGTCTTGGATAGGATGAGTATGATGCACTTGTCCAATAACCTGTGCTCACACTTGGGTAGCTTGGCACAGAGCAGTCAGACGTATCTTTGAGGGCAAAGGGCAAGGTATTGGCATAACCCACATCCTCACAACAAAAACACTGGTCTTTGTATTACACATACATTGAAATCAAAACAACATAAACATTGGACATATACTTTACAGTTATATGCAATTGTCGAACTCTTCCATTAGCAGCAGAACACCAGGAACCTACATGTACTAGTCATAGGTATTCATTTGCCCCGTTATCCCCTCAGCCTTGTAAGCAACATAAACCCATGTGCGTACATCCCAGAGGTATTCACAATCCAAGCAATCCCTCCCACATCAAAAGTGACAGAACATATATGCAGGCTACTCAGAGGTATTCCACTTTCCCGCAATCATATTAGCATAAAACATGACATTACCAATATCGCATATCCCGTACAGTTGTAATGGTCAAGAAATCACAGGTTCTGGCCACGCCTCGTGACCCAGCCCTTCAGTCACTCAAACTCCATCAGCCAACAATACAAGTTGCACCTGCTGGCGACACTTTGATTAGATTGTCGAGACCACTTAAAGCAGAAGCTACCAGTTATGTGTTCTCGTCAATCCAGATTGGATCCTCAGGCACCCTGCAGCACCTTCACGAGTGCCGGATTACTACTGCCCCGTAGGCAATAGTCTGTGACACTGTAAGCTGGCGCGCTTCCAATTTGGAGAATTACTTCCCCTCTGGTGAAGGTGTAAGCTGCAGTTGTTCCAGGCACCCAGCCGTGGGTGCACACAAGGCACAATGAGACCCCCTGGGGTCCTGTCACAGTAGTCTCAACAACAGAGTACCTTGTCGCCTGGGTCCGGGGAGAGGGCGCTGGCGACCTCGGACTGGGGCTACAATGTCAGGCACTGTCGTCCTCCCGATCTGGAGGTCAGAGACAGTCTATGCTGCCAGCTCAGGTCCTGCGGACTCAGCAAACTTCACCCAACATCCCTCAGACACACTGCGAAGTCTGAGCTAGCACAGGTTTCTGGTTGTAAGCTTGGATCCCTCGGACTCAGCAAACTTCCCCCACACTCCTTTAACTCCTCACAGTACAGCACCCCCAGGTGGGCTGCTGATCACTTCGAGCACACTCCTTGGCACAGTGTGATTACTGCACATGTTGGGACGGTCCTTCTCCCAACCAACAATCACTTCCACCCCTTTCAACCCCATCCTGTGCGGTCCTTAAGATCTCATGTAAACAGGCAGATCCTTTCTGTCCTTGGGATCTTGTGGACAGGAGACCAGCCAAGCGGCCCCTGGAGAGTGCTTAGGGACCCGGGCAATGTCAGTTGGCAATTAGCTGCAGGCCAGCAACATCCAGGCAAAATCTACCAAGTGATAATCCCGTTCCTAGAGCACAACAAGCCCCAAGCCACCACACATCTGTCGATAATCCAGTTGCAGTCCCTCCTGCTGCAATAGATCCTTTTGTCAATGTGCCAGTGTCAAACCAAAGTAGTATGGTTCCCATCCCCAAAGCGTCTCTCACTCCTGAGGGCAGAGCCCCAGTAGTTATAACCACGATGGCCTTTGAAGATGAGATCAGTTCATAAAGTCCCCCTTTGAAATGTACAAGCCCTCTCTAAATTTTGTCCAGTCTGCCATCCTATCCCGGGCGCCTTGATGAATATCTTTGATGGTGCCTAGACCCAGCCCCTTGGAATGCAGGTGCCAATGCCACCCCCTCTTATCCGTCCCAGGAAGGCCCCTGAGAGCCAGAGGTCTTCAGTTTCCCTTGAGCCCCTAGTTTATGGCTGTCTTATCAGGAATGCACAGATGTAGCTGTCCCCCCAGCACCTAGATGTGGATAGGAGACAGACTGATAGGCATACAGAGCCAATAGCACAGAAATGCCCACTTTCCCAAAGTGGTTTTTCAACCGTAGTAATGTTGAATCCAATCGCACCACCGGAGAGGATTTGCAATTACTAACTCATCGATATCAAACACTATACTGCCACTCTTATGCACGTAGGACATACAACTCAATTGCCTTTCCACCGATCCAGCATGTCAATCCAATGCGAAAAACAGGCCCTGCTGTACGGAACACACCATCTGGTGCCATTCACTACCAGTGCATGTAGTGCACATGCCCTACCTCTTTCCCACACCGCACCCTGTCTCCAGGGAGTACTCTGATGTAGTAAGAGACCTACAGAACCTTGGCAAGTAGATTTTTAAATGTCAAGCCGAGTATCTGTAACCTGCACACACAGGCCCCACAATTGCAAACCTGTGGCAGGTTTGAAGAGCTCCCTCCATAGGTGGCACAACAGTGCTGCAGGCCCACGGAGGAGCATTTGAGTTACATGGCCTAGATATATGTCTTACCCCTAGGCAAGGGACTTACAGCTAAATCAAAGCAGCCAATTATGTATACACTAATCACCAGTATGTATATGACAAGCACAGCGCTTTGGCACTGAATGACATTGTCAAAACCGCTAAAAGTCCTATGACAGCAAAACAAAGTCCAAACAGGAGGTCAGAAGCCAAAAGGTCAGGGGAGACAACACTAAAAGATGCCAGGTCTAACATCCACCCACCCTCTTGCTATTCCCCCAGTTGGCCAAACCCACCCCTCTAAAAGGGCGGGGGTCTCCTTCACCACAGGCACCTCGCCCCCTGCCCCATCACCCCGGCTGTGCTGAGTGAAGAGGCTATTGATCTCTTGCCACTGGAGTCAAGCTAGCCTCGCTGATGAAGGGTGAAACTCCGAAACCATTCCTAGGATGCTTGTTTCTGGTCCAGGGAGAACCTGGCTTGGCAGTTCGGGCTGGACTGTTCCCATAGGGAGCAGGGTCAAGACTGATTTGCATATGGATGGGTTCAACTGGAATGGCATGAGGAGCAAAAAAACAATGGATTTATGCCCAGATCTCTGTATTGGGGTGAATTTTTGACATTGTTCAATATTCTGTCCATCAATTGTTCTTTTTGCATTTGTCACCCCGAGTGGGACGGGTATGCCCAGACGTGGGTCCCGTGCTCTCCATGCCACTGGAGTCAAGCTAGCCTGGCTGATGAGGGGTGAAACCTCAAAACCGGTCTTAGGATGCTTGTTTCCGGTCCAGGGAGAACGTGACCTGGCAGTTCGGGCTGAGCTGTTCCCATAGGGAGCAGGGTCTAGACTGATTTGCATAGGGCTGGGTTTAAACTGGAATGGCATGGGGAGCAAATAAACTAGGGATTTAGGTCCAGATCTCTGTACTGGGGTGAATGTTTGACATTGTTCAACATTCTGTCCATCAATTCTTCTTTTTGCATTGATCTCTTCCGCAGCATCTCTGTAGGCCAGACTGTGATAGTGGTAATAGTGAATGGCATTCAGGGCCTTAGCTGCCAAATGCAACAAATGGTTGCATTTCTGGATGCCAATCACAGTTCAATGTCTGACATGCAGAGATCGCTTGCAAAAATTGCCTCCTCACTCACCGCAGCCTCCCAACCTGCCCAAACGTTTGATAAAAAACAAAGGTCCTTTGCTCAACCCAAATACCAACTCCCAGCTCAAGCACGCTCACATCTTTGCAGGAATCTAAACCAACAGACACACATAAACAGAAACACACAAAGAAACACAAACAAAAACTCAAACAACATCCACACACTTTTGACACTACACCAACAACCACACCCATAACCACCACAACCTCCACCATACCCACAACCACCACAACTATCACCACACCTACAAGCACCACAACCACCACCACACCCACAACTACCAGCACACCCACAAGCACCACCACACCCACACGCACCACAACCACACCACCCACCTCAGCAGCACACTCATCAAATCAAACACACTCACACAAAAGCACACACAAACCCAAAGCACACACTAGCCCAAATACCAAACACCTGTCAAAAAATACACATACATAGCATACACCAGACTCACATGCAACTGCCAAACATACAGACACACGAAAATCACGCACTCCAGCTCTCTCTGCCTCCAAAACCCAATCCTCTTCCACCCTTCCTACTCTATCCCCTCCTCCCGAATTCACCTCTTACCTGTCCGTAACCCTAGTCAAACCCAACCCCACCCCTCAGAAGAAAGATCTTTGAGGTGCCTGCTCTGTGCCCAGTAGATGCCCCTTCCTGAGGAGGTTACCCTTTGGCAGTATGTTTAGGAGTCACATTATGAGCTATAAAACCAAAGCCTGTTGGAGCTGGAAAGCCTTCTGTTATCCTTTTATGTTATTTTTTGGAATGAAACTTTGAGAGAAGTATCTCATTTATGAATAAAAATATTCAAATTTTACAAAGTTTGTCCTGAGATTATTATTCATTACAAGTCATTGATTATTTAAAATGTTAATGATGAAAATGTGAAATACATATACTTACTTACATTTATGACAGAAAATACTGAAGTGTGATTTTAAATTACCTATCCGAACAGTCCACACATTAGTGTTAAAAATATTTAGGCTGTGGGGTTTTAGGTTTAAACCTATACTAACTGATAAAACCTCACTGAAAGAGAAATAGCCCTCACCAGTGAAAACATTTAAACACTGAAAAAACACCTGCACAGCCACAAACTAAATGCCATTCAAAGAAAGGAAAAAGAGTCTGAAAGAGTCATTTTTTTTTCTTCCTGAAGGGGCCAATACAGTGTAACTTTGTTATACAAGCTAGCAGTAAGAAAGACTGGGCTAACATTATTCTGCTTGAGTTTTGTTGTTTAGGGATGCCACTAAAATATTGTTTCTTCTTCCTTTTGCTTTTTTCAGTTTTGTGGTCTTTGGTTCAAAGATGCAGGGTTTAGAAGCATGTTTTAGGTCTCGTTTAATTATTTTATAAACTGTAGAGAATCAGGAAATATCAAAATCATATTTGATATTTTGGCTGCGTTTGATTCTTTCACTGATAGGTAAAATTGCTGGTTTCATAAGAATCTTTCCTAATATGTGTCATCACATTTGCCCACATAGAACGGGTAAAAACCCTTAATACATCAGTCCACAGTTTCTAGTGGGTCAGTATTGATAGTAGGTGAATTGCCAAAACCTCAGGCTTTAAACATTCAATGCAAGGTAGGGTGACAAGTATATGTATAAAGAGCGCTATCACCAAGCATCTGGGATAGTGATGAAAACATGACACCAGACTTTTGGAAAACATGGAACGCAGTGTCACTTGGAATGCTCTGCAAAAAAGGTTCTTTCCAAGTTCAACAAAGATTGGAGTGATATTGTTTGTATTTGCAGTGATTCAGCTACGTATATGAAAAAGTTGTGTGATGACCTGTCAAAATTGATACCAGAGCTGAAGTGATTACCTGTAGGAGATCCTTGCCACTTGCTAGATGGTATGCTGAAAGCATCTTTACAATCTTATGAGTTAATGAGGGATGCTATTGACTATTTAGTCCATTCTGGTGCACTGTTTTCTTATGCACAGGAACTAAAACGCAAATATTTATCATTTCGTGCTTTGTGTGGCATCAAAGAAAGATTCATCCCAACTGTGTCCCTTAGCTGATGGTTCTCAGTCCAAGGGGCTATGAATGCTATATTATCCATGTGGCAACCGTTTACAGAATTTTTGCTGAGTGATGATGCCAAAGGCAAGAAATGTGAGGATCTTTGGTCGCATATTGATAGTGATGTGAAAAAAGTACACTCTACTGCATTATTAGATTTTTACAGGAAAACATAACTGCTGTAGTGGACATAATAAAAAAACTAGAGTCTGAAAAAACCCTTGTCTGCCAAGTGTTCAGCATAATTGGTGTAGATGTGAAACATCTCCTTGAGAGTAGGTTGGGTGACACCTTTAGTTACTTTGGCACTGCAACATGTTCCTTGTTAGAGTGCTTGCCACTTGGTAAGCAAAGCAATGTTGAAGAGCAATTCAGGAACGTATATTTTACAATGTACGAGAAATGGCTTCCAATGATGCATAGAAATGTCCCTCCACCACCAATGGCATTTGAAGTCAATGAAACCTCACTGTGGTACTCTGTACAAGTTCTAGATCCTTTCAGTAAAGGGTAATTTCCTCCGTAGTTTCAAAAGTGCTGCTTCATTTTTGACCGCTTCAATAACTCTGAGGCCATAAGCGCCCAGCTCAATGCAAATGTTGCAGAACCTGCCCTGAGAATCGCAATCTTCAAGTGTACCAGTTTGGCATGGAAAGCTATGTCAGTGGCCAGAGTTAACAAATTGTGTACTGGCTGTTTTGGCGTTGCCCGTCTCAAGTGCCAATGTTTAGAGGGCCTTTTCACAGAAGTTTACATGGGAAGGAAAGAGCAAGCGCACATGACCAAAGACTCACTGAAGAAATATTGTATGGTGTACTACAATAAGTTTAATTTGCAAAAATCTATTTAGACCTCATATACACTATACCTACACTGTTTATATAGCATGTTCTATCAGTGTAGAAAGTAAGCAATAATAAAAGCAATGTTCCATAAACACCGGAAAAACACTTTTTCTATTGTTTTTAGTGGCGCGAAAATGTGTAACCACTGATAACAACTGTTTTTTTAAGGTATTGAAATCACTTGAAAACACTGAAAAAACCCCACCAGAATTTACCAAAAATAGAAACTGAAAACAGGAAAGCCTAAAAATATTGTAATGAACATTAACAATTTGGTGCAAGCATTCATCATAATAATGGACACTTACAACAAATAAACCAATATTTTTATTTTTTTGAGTGTTAATACAGGTGTGTTTATTTTAACTTGATAGTGATAAAAAAACACATATGCATTACACCTTAAGAGAAAATTAAAATGTAATAAAATAAAGAAAATGCAGTATACAAGGGAAAATGTTAAATTTATAAATATATAAAATGATTTAAGTTTAGAACTAACATTGATTTTACATTTATTTAAAAAATGAGGGGCCCGATTCACAAAGGTAAAATTAGATGAAAGTCTAACTTTACGACTTTCAGTGTTCCCAAAGGGCATTTACTACTCGTAAATGCCCTTTGTGTATACCAAAAGTCATAAAGTTCAACTTTTGGTATTCACAAAGGGCATTTATGAGTAGTAAAGGCCCTTTGTGAATATCAAAAGTCATAAAATTTGACTTTCATCTCAGTTTACCTATGTGAATCGGGTCCATAATATTTGACCTTGTCTATTGCAATTTTTACATTTTATTATATGCAAATTATTCAAATAATGTTTAATGCATACGTTTATAATTTGATAGTTTACGAGAAATTATTGAACACAACTGTATGGACACATTTTGAATTTTTGATGAATGGCAATTTTTAATTTAAGTGACAATTATCATGCAAGCAGCTTGCACCAAATTTGAAATTAAAATAAAATTAAACAGGTGTATTTCTTTAAAGTTGTAAAAATGACATTACACTCATATGCATTACACATTTGTAAAATATTGCTTGTAAGAGAGATTTCAAAATGCACAAGCCCAGTGCTAATGCAATCAGACAATGCATATGGAAGCAAGAAAAAAAGGAACTTTCCTTCAATTCAGGCGATGACGGTGTTGGTAATCTTCGCAGTCAAGTAGCAGCAGCAAAGGAAGGACTTGGACGATCAGGTTCATGTCAGAAACGGAAGTGGAAAAAGAAAAAAGGTAATTTTCTACCTTATATACCTTTGACACCGACAATTCAGGTGTGGAGGCTTGCCTGCCACAGTTACGTTGGCGGGAAGACACATTGTGATTGGCCTGGTGAAAATCTTGGCTGTACTCCCTCTGACACTCACTATTGCCTATGGCGTTGTCGACTCGGGAGGAAAATTCTGACCGAAACAGCGGCACTCGGACTATCGTCCATAGACCCACCAGCATCTAAATTGAGCGGGTGGACCGCCTAGTAGGTGAACGGAGAAACCGATGGAAAAGCAACGGCGTGACTAGATCCTCCAAGATCTAAATCTGGTGTGTGATAGCAGGTGTATGGGGTTTTGATTGTGGTTATGTGAGACGAAGGTGTTAGATGAAGCATGTGATGGAGAATTCAGGTTACTGACAGTGTGCATGATGTCTGATGGTGTGGTTTGATGCAAGTGGAAATGTGATGGTGTGTATGGGCTTGCGATGATGTGTGTGGACATTTGATGTGTGGGAATCCCATGGTGTGGGGTCATCTGATGGTCAGTGTGCTAGCCCCTGAAGTGTGTGGGACCTTACTGGTATATGTTGCTTTTTTGTGATGCATGAAAACATCTGATGGCATATGTATGGGCATTTGATGATTTGTGGGTGTACCTGATGGTATGTATATGGACTGTGGAAGGAGGGTGTGTAGTCACCTGATGGTGCATGTGTGATGCAGATGTGTGGTGTATTGGGTGCCGGAGGATGTCTGTGGAAATAGTTTTCTATGGACAGAATTGCTTGAAACCTTTTAAAAGTCATATTTTGAAGTGTGTATGTTGGATGTTTGTTGTTTTGGTCTCGTTTAGTTTAGAACAAGATACTTTATGATTCTAAATTGGTGTGGTGTCCATTTGTAGTGTTTTCACTGTATTATTGTGTGTTTGGGTGCAAAACCTTTACACATTGCCTGTGGAATAAGCCTGTCTGCTCATGCCAGGCTACCAAGGGGGTGAGCAGGGGTTATCTAAAGTGTGTAACTCCCTTATCCTGACTAGAAGGAAGGGTCCCTACTTGGACAAACTAGAGACCCCATTTCTAACACTCACTTAAAGCCATAATCACAGCCCTTGTCAGGGTTAACTCTCCAAATGATTACATTAATTGATCTCAACCCCCCCCCCCCGGTAGCTATGGCACAGTGCAGACATGCTTAACTAACTGCAAAATGCAAAGTATTAATGAGTAACATTTATTATATGAAATGACACCAAAATGACAACAAATCCACAGGAAATAGCGTTTTTCATGTTTTAGTAGAAGTGGCACCAAAAAGCACAAAGAGCCAATGATGGACAAGTGTCACTGCAGATAGTGACCTAGGCGCAGCTTGAGTCTGACTGCATTGGAGCGCATGTCGGATACATCAACCTCGTCATCTTGGTCAAAGATTTTGCCTTCTGACTTAGGATCCAATTACGAGTTTGTTAGTCTTACCGCCATACCTCCACGTCTGCGGTACCAATAAGACCCCGGAGCCGCCAGTCTTCCACCTGTCGTATTATGATGCATGAAGCCTCAATTGCTGACGGTTGTCATCAGAGTGGTTCCCGCCTGGGCCACAGCAGACTGCAATGTTGGCGATTTGTACTCCTATGCCGGCAGGGCTGCTGTTTCCCACCTAGCAGATTATGATCACACAGTTGTATTAGGGGTCCTATAGGGGCGGTTCCCCAAAGGTAGTAGGCTACTGCAGTACTTTCTCAGCAAAGCACCAGAACAGTACCCATTGGAGGAATTTAAAAACAACACAGCTGATATCTATTGGCCAAGTGGACACACCTGCAAATCACAATATAAAACACGCCCCACCCAAGACCATGATCCTTTGCCTCTACACAGCAGCACAGCAACTCAGAGCAGCAGTTTGTGTCATATAAGGCTTCCCTTTTTTCCCTATCCCATTTAACACTCTCCACACATTTTATTTTGCTTTTTTCACTGATATCCCTTGGTGTTTTTTGTGAGTAATTGTCACTTACTTTTGTTTCCAGTTATGTTACGTCAACAAAATCAATTTTTTCCAAAGGCTGAGTTGTCCATCATGGTGGATGAAATCATAAGAGTAGAGCCACAATTGTTTAGAGCTTAAGTCCAACATACTCCTCTCAGTAAGAAAATGGAAGCTCTAAACAAGTTGCCGAATTGCAGACACCTTGGAGGCAAACGCAGAACCAATATCTGAGTGCAATGAATGGACTGCTCCTATTGCTGCCAGACACTGCAAATCCTTAATGAGCACTGAAACACTTGCATTTCTCTGTAGCCACACCCATAGAAATCGTGAACATGAATCAATGAACATCATGTTATATTTATATTGGTTAACAGAATTTATTGGCAAGATATGGTCTAAATAAATCACCCTAAACCTGAACTGGATGTTGGAGGCTGTTAGGGAACCTACCTTTCCCCAAAGTTGTTGATTCTTAATAGGTTTTCACTGTGAATCCATGAATCCATTCAAGCACCAAAGTTGCAAGTAAACATTGTACTCTTGCATACAGAAGGATGAATCATCCACTCTGAGTGTGGGAACTGATGGATTATCCCCCTGTAATGCAAGTAACAGGGCATGAAGTTCTGCATGTTGCGGAGTTCTGTCACCTAATATCTTAGTGTGGGTGTGCTGCAAATGAAATTCACCATCTTTCACTGCACCTTGCTCTGCCATGAAGGCAGCAAAGTACTAATATTATGTTCCTGCCACTGGTTGAGTAGAGCCATCTGTGTAGAATACGCTCTGATAAGACTCAATGGGTAAGGCTTTTGGAGTTGGAGTGACATTTTGTTCATATTGGAGAAAAACCTGTGTAGGAAGAGTGGGATCATACTGAAACCTTATATCCACTGCACTCAAAGAGGAGGCCCACTGCACCCTTTTTGGCTGCAGAGCATGAACATTAGGAATGCTAGCTGTAGTGGCTGCCTCTCGTGCTGGTATGGGAGAAGCCACAATTATTTTGTTCCTGCACCAAAGGGCACTCCTTCAAGATAGCCATTGCACAGATACATGATATTTTTCAATGGAAGCAAAACATGCTTCAGCCGTAGAATGCAAGTATGCTGTATGAACAGTCTGTCCTTCATTGTAGGTCACACAGGTATAACCTGATTAGCTTGGTATGACTCTGAGAACTAGTTTGGCCTTCCCGCCCATAGTTTGTAAATACTTTGCTCCTAGCATGTCTGCTTGCAGAGCACGCAAGATATCAATTTGTTCATCCACTGTTTTGATGAAAATGTGGAGAAATCAAGTCATCCAAGGGCTTCATTCATGCAGCATATGAGGCAAGTAGGTTTATCCAAAGCTACGGAAGAATCCCAGCAGAGATTGCAACTTTTTCAGTGTATCACGAAATTGCAAGGTAGCACACTTCTTAAGAAAATCAGCAGCCAAGCCCTTGTCCTTGCCCTTATCAGATAGCTCGTATCAAAGGTAGGTCACCGTAAAGTAGGCAATCTTCGATTTTGTAGAGTTGATCCTGTAACTGAGTGATGTTAATAATGTTACAACTCTTTCCACCATAGTTAGGTGTACATCCAAGTCATCATCAGTCTTTGCTCTCTCTGCTCTGATTCTCCCTGCCTTCCATTGGGGATTTCCCTTTAGCCAAACCCTCAATGTCACTTTTAGGTTTTAACAGCTCACATACCTAAGGTATCACGACCCACAGAGGTGTAAATTTCTTAAATTATTTTCCATAGCTCCCGTTTACAATTCGGAACCACTACTGCTTCCAGCCTCTAGCATATGGCCAGAACCAAAGCTTCTCCCTTAATGTTGCTCAGAATGATTGAGGAAACTGTAAAACAAAGTCCCCCATTAATTCCCTTCCTAAGCCCAGAGCTGGTGCAGCTCCATGCTCATTCTGTACTTATTTTAGTACCTGAGGTAAAACTGCCAATGAAAGCGTTGCATGCATGGTGGTATAAATGCATGCAAATATGCCTCCTCAGGTGTTACATTTCTCTTTGGCTGGCACCATCCTAAGAAAAAGACATATAGTCAGAATTCTATGTTTGTCTTGGGGTGTTATGGCATGTGTGGATAGACCCCTTCCAACTGGTTGGTTTAATGAGCAATCCAGCAGGGAATGTTGTCATGCTTCATAGGTGCTTTTCTCATGATAGCATTGATAGTCTGCAGACTAAGGCATTGTACCTGTCCTTGAACTACTGGCCCTACCATGAAAGCAGGTCTATAGTTTTTGGTATGTAGTACAAGCTGTACAAGTTTCCTGTATAAGACAACTTTGCAATTAAGAATCCCATCAGTTAGCGCTAAAGTGTCAGGATATGGAACAGGTGTGTAATCAGTTAATACTGGCCACGTAGCCCCTTCATTGTTCAAGGGTCACAGGCAGGCATTCCTGTGTGTGTGTGTGGTAACTGACCAGCAAACCAGTTCTGATGTTCGTGGTAAGTCAAAGGGATTTCTAAATCTGGGTAAGCCCGAAAATGTGCAGCCAGTGGTAGAGCCCTAGCAGCCCGAAACTGCCTAGAGGTAGTGTCATAACCGCAAACTCCATTCATGAGTAAAATGTCTCAAAGGCATATGCCACATGAGCAGCTATTACAAAAGTATCTGCCCATCCTGACTCAGCGACCCTTTGAAGCTTGACATGCTGAGTAACTGTTTCCCGGTAATTGGCTCCTATCACAATAGGGTCCACCATGTAAATGACCCGATTCAAGTTTGGATTCAAAGAATTAGAAAACTCACAGAATGTGGAATAACTTTTTAAAAGTCAATCTTGACAAACCTACAGCAATAGGTACTCTCTTATTCTTTGTAGGAAGTAACAGTGATTACTACAGACGTCTCTGTAATGATGCAATAATAGTAGGCCCAGGTGGTAAATTTCATTCTGCAAGCAGAACTGATAGAATTTGGCGAATCCGTATTATTATTGTTGCCAAATTTTGCCAGTCTTTGCGTGGCAGAACTGTTTTCTCCTTTGAGGCCCCAGAAATGCGAGCTGGTGAGTGCGAGCAAGGTTTGGTGTTCCCTAGTGGGTTTTTTCAGTTGCTAGGAAGACTTCTGGCAAGATTTTCTAATGTAGGCAGTTGCAGATGCAGTCACAGGGCTGCTACTCGAATAGATTTTTTACTCGAACGGCAGCAAATTCAACTCTGCGTGGAGTCATTCGCGCCGATTTTTCACCACGGAACACACTACCAGTTCTAAATCGCAGTGCTACATTAGCAGAACTCCACAGAATTTCAGGGAGTGTTTTTGTAATTCTGCATAATTCGGCAGAGTGAAATCACAGGAGTTCCGCCCCCCCCTAGTAAAAAATAATAGTTCATGTGTGTGTGCGCCTATCAAACAGAAACTACTCAAGAGTTCCCAAAACACCCAGGATGTACCTTAGGCGCAAAGTTTCATAAACTGAGTCTTCGGCTCAGCTTTACAAGGTATGTTTTCATACCTATGGATGGCACGAGTGCACGACAACTTGAATGTAGCCCTGCCGACCTTAACCCAATCACAGTTGAGGTAGTATCAATGATTTAGGGTTACTAACAGTCTCTAAACAGTGATCCAGGGACGCAGTGGAGATTGGAAACAAACCGTTTAGTTCTCTCTAATATCACACACACAAACTGCGCTATGGAAAAGACACTTTAACTAAAGGCATTTTATTTCAACAGGCTCAATGTGTTGTTTAGCACACTTAAAATAGCTACACGAAATATCATCATAATAGCACATGTGAATGCTTCCACCACAGTTAAATTGTTATTGTGACAAGGTGACTCCTCGAAAATCTTGGTAGTGAGATTCACATAGATTTCTTTTGTGATACATGAAAACAATCTCAGCCAGTATTCATCTTCAAACCACTTCTTCAATCTTTTCTTCTCCTCTTCACCCACTGAATCAAAACAATCTAAGAATGTACAGGATAGAACACTTCAACTAGAACATACTGGAAAGCACCACACACCTTCCTCCCATAACAAATACAACAAAACAACAAAAGTCAAACGTAATACATGACATAAATCATCATACAAGTTATGAGATGCATAACAAGCACAAAGCCGTAAGAAATTAACTCTACAAATTTCCTTAAAACATGTGGTTTTAAACTCTTTCTAGGACACCTCCTCACTTCTGTCCATGGGTTAATAAACTCTGTTTGTGGGTTAATACCCTCTCCTCCTCCACCATTAAGACTTGATGATGATGACTGCTCAACAAACTGTGATGATGATTTTCCCTCTTTAGAAACTCCTGGATCCGTATGAAGTAAATCACATTTAGCCACTCTGTTTAAATTCCAAATCCTATGGACCTCATTCTTCACAGCATTATTGAACAATTTAATCACTTCACAGGTTTGCTAAACTTGGAGCCACCTGACTTTAAAGTCGGAAGTTTGATCTTTACCCAATCCCCATCTGCACTTTGATCACCTTTAATCTCTTTCAGTCAAGTTCATGTTTCCTCTTCTAAATGTTCTTTTCCTCCCTATCCTTCCATTAACTCTGTACTGCCACATGATCCACACATTCCCTTCTTCTATTGATCCAACTAGGACACATCATAGAGCTTTCTCCCTCTAAACAGTTCAAAAGGAGTCATACCTGTCATAGTATGTGGTGTTAGCCTATACACTCTGGGTCTTATTTATGAGAGGCTTACTCCGGCGTTGCACCACGTACTGTGACTCAACAGTGGAGTAAGCCTTAAGTAATATTTATGAAATTAAGCCTTTCTAAAAATATGTTATTTTTCAAGGGTTGCATGGTTCAAAAGCTGTGCCGAAAAGCAGCTGCGCCACGCACGTTTTAATCTGTGCAATGTAGATGTCCCCCTGCAACTGTGATGCAGTTGGTATTTATGGGTTTCCCAACACTTCTCACATCTCCGCAAAGCCTGAAATGCACCGCAATTGCTGCACATTGGCAAACCAGGCGTAGGCAATGACGCACTGGCTGTGAGATAAAAACGTACACATCATAAAACACTTTGGCAAGCTCAACTACACCGTGAAGGTCATCATACTGCAATTTGGAGTAGCTAGGAGACCACTACCACTGCAGCGAAGGAGGAGAGAGCGTGTTTACTGCCAGTGCATATCCCTCATTGACCTAAGGGAGGATGAGGTCATAATGTTCTACAGACTCAAGAGGGAGTCCATCATGATATTGTTAGTTACGATTGGGCCAAGTCTACAGCTACCAACTGCAAGGTCCACTAACATTCCACCACATACGTCAAACTTTTGGCTGTGCTCCACATGCTGGCATCAGGCTCCTTCCAAATCACAACAGCTAGATTGGCAGGCATCTCACAGGTAGCAGTTTCTACCTTCCTACACAACGTTTTGGATGCCATAATCAAACTCACACCCCAGTACCTTCTCTTCCCCAAAACTTCACAACAACAACTGGCTACCAAGCAAGAATTGTACGCCATCACTGGATTTCCTCATGCTCTTGGTGCAATTGACTGCATACACGTGCAATTGGTGCCCCAAGCTGCAACAACCCACTTTTACAGAAACCGCAAGCACACATATTTAATCAATGTCCAGGCCATAGTGGATCATCAGGCAATTTTCATAAATGTACTGGCAAAATACCCGGGGAGTGCTCTTGATGCCTTCATCTTCTGCTACAGTATCATCAGTGAACAGTTTCAGAATGGCACATATGGGTATGCTCTACTCATTGGTAAGGAAATCATAAATAAACGTAATGCTAACTTGAAAGTTGAATGTACAACATAATAGCCATCTCTATGTTTGTAAATGTATCTCGTGTTTTATGCAGTTAGTGGAATAATGGACTCTAACATGTAGACAATCATGTCACATTTTGTCATTTCCTCACCAATCCTGTAATGGATTCATGCAAAAATCACTGTGTGATTGGAGAGAAACACATTTTCTGCACTGGTTAACAAATCAACACAACAATCATGCAGTCCAGAAGGGAATTCAATATGAGTAGAAAAAATACATATTAGTTAAGTGCGGGATGTGCATATGTTCAGTGTTTAATATAGTCTTGGACATTTCTGAAATTACAGTAAAATAATGGGTGTTGAACAAATCATATTTCCTTCAGTAAATGTGTCACACATGGCAGTAAACTTGTATATTGACCAAAGTAACAGGAGCAGTAATGGAAGAAGTAGTTGAAAATTCCATTTATGTTATGCGCTGTAAGTGTAGCCACAATTTGTGTGTAAATGTCAAACCCAGGCACATATGTGATACAAACAATACACAGTACACATATTTCTCAGCCATTCTTACAGTCTAGGTCCAAACATACACATAGTTATCAATTTACATTGACATGCTTCATTCATGTGAGAGATGACCAGTTTTGTGGCTCAAGTTGCCTACATACATTTCCTGCATCTCACTCCATCAATGTTAAACTTACAAAGGCAATCAATATTCTGTCAAACATGTCATACTCCAATAAATAGCCTAGAATAAAATGGAACCAGGGTAAGGTATCACAACATACTCAGGATCCCAAAATCAACATTCTCTTGCCACATCAATGATGTCATAATCAAGGCATATAAGTCCTGGCACCTCCATTGCTAAATCAAACACATACATGTGAAATCTTAAAATGTTGTATACACGTCTGTAGTAGATGTCACCTGTATCGACATCAGTTTATCCCAAAAAGAAAAGGTCTACATTGCCATACCTATGTGCCAATCTAAGTTCAGTATGACACCTTGCCATACAAAAAGCATTAGCTGTTGGTTGATAAAAAATATATAACTTTACATGTCACATATTGGAAATTCACTGCATGTACTAAGCAAATAGCGGAGCTAAATTTAGTGAACACATCAAAGGCAATGCTGATTTCATGTAGGCAAGCAAGGACATCAGAGGTGATAAAATGACAAATGTATGTGTAGGTATCAAACATGTTGGCCCTGTCACACCTACCCAGGGGTGAATATTTGGCAGATAATCAGATCATAAGTTTGTAACTTTGCACTTATGGTGAGTGCAAATAACAGAGATGTTAAGGACATACCAAAATACTTATCATAATAATCTACTGCTTAAACATGTCATTCAGCATGTAGAAGTGTCCAATGTGTCAGGACATAGACAATATTTTCAATGACAACTAGAGCTTGAAAATACCAGTCTAAACCAATGGTCAGCAGCATCTAATACATATTGGTCAAAACTGTAAGAAATGTGGATGAGTTTGCCAGAATACATAACACACGTGTTCAATTATGTCTCAGTAACCATGTGCATAATCATTTACTGTTGTTTGGGTTTGTGCTTTCAGGTGACGAAGGCTATGGGTTTCAGCCATGGCTCATGACCCCATTCACCCATCCCCAGATGGAGGCAGAAAAACAATATAACACCAAGATGAGGAATGTTGTGGAGAGAACCTTTGGTGTCCTAAATTCCAGGTTTAGATGCCTGGGTATGTCAGGCGGAAGACTGTTGTACTCATCCCCTATGGTGTGCAAAATAATCCTTGTCTGTGCTATATTTTGCTCAACATCCCTGTAAAGACAAATGTCTCGTGGGTCTATGTGCCAGTAAATACAGAGGACTTTGATGAGAATGAAGACAATGAAGGAGAGATCCAACACACAGTGGCTGGTTGGTGGGCACATGACCAGATTGTGACCAATCTTTGTAGTTAATCTATATCACCTGATGGTAATTCTGACAGAAAATATGTCACCTTATCAACCTATAAATATATTTTGGAACTTATTGATTGTGTTGTGCATACATGAAGGTAAATGTAAAAATCAACTCAGTCACATCTTCTCAACTAGATGTAGGCTTCAACATGTAACATTCATGTTATCTGAGCTGTTGATCAACATGCGGCCAAAAATACCAAAAAATAAAACAATTATAGCAGCAAGCCAATGTAATGCAGTGTACTGCAAGAAAGGGACAGGGTAGGATTTCAACATATCTACAAAGTAATGGCCCATTTTTGTCCTCACGCACTTAAGCAGAGCAGTGCAGTGCAGCAGCAAAGCATGTTCCATGTGATACTCAGTTAATGATGGAACACACATCTCCTAAAATGTCAGCATCTGAGGCTAACACCTCATTGTAGTGTGTCTCACAAATAGACTAGCATGCAGAATGGCAGCACTTGCAGGAGCAAATGTTGTTGCACATACCATCACATATCATGAGTGACACTTGTCATGGACAAAGGCCTAGTCTCACCTGTAGATGTCAAAATGTCATTTGTAAAGAATGCATACACATGACACCTTTCCTGGGCAGATTGTTATACATACCACATATGGCCACAGTTGAGAAAATACACATTTACCATGTTTTGCACAGCAATGCAATGAGGCTCAAAGGCCTGTAACAGAACACTATAAACAGACCAATTTGCAATGTGTGGCATTAACCAGAGATGTAAGACAATGGAGATGTTTGCCAACCATCACATCACCCTAAGAATACAGAGATGGTAAAAGTGTGATGTGTCCATGTCAAAAGTCAAGCACAAATGTATGTGTACATACACAATCTCAGTGAATATGGTGCAGCGGAGATGCTGGGAATGAAATTACCCCAGCATTGTAAGAGTAGTGTTCCCCTGCCCTGGATGCACAACTGCATAGGTGTGTGGATCACCAACTCTGGTATATACCCAAAGAAGAACAGGGAATATGCAGGTGTGCCATGACATACGCCTGTGTGAACCAGGATGCCAAACAAACAGCTGCCCTCATAATAGATGTATGAGACTGCCTTTGCCAGGATTAAGACAGAGCTAAATTGGGGATGGGAGCATGTTGTGTAGTGAACAATAGTAGTGTAAATTGCCATTCAACCCTGGTTCACTGCAGTGAGGCCAACTGGATCACTCACCTCTTAAAAAGGTCAGTTGCTGTGTGTTACACTCACCCTTGCCCAACATCAGGTTGACCATGAAATGTGTGCATGATAAAACCATGTGCAGAATACATGTGCCTGTGCAAGACATACACAACACATTGGTTCCAATGTGGAACAGTGTGCACGTGGTTAATTTGTGTGTGCTGGTAGTGTGTTTTCACCTTGACACATTCTAGTACAGCTCAAAGTGAGTGTAGAACCAAACAGTGTGTGGTGACTGAGTGTGTGTGTTTCCAGTTTGTCATGATGCTGGTGGTAGCCTGATACATGTGGATCACAGTATTGGCCACCTAATGTCCTGTGATTGTACACTGAGGGGCATAATTTGAGCATGGTCACAGTGCAGAGAAGCAAGCCACCTTACTGCACTGCTATGCATGAAAGCAAAAGGGTAGGAATGTGCTACACTTAATAGAATAAAACACATTCCTGACTTTTCCCCTGCACCAGTGCCGTTTTGGCTGACTAGCACCAATACAGGTGCAAGGGTGCTTGTGTCCATGCAGGAAAATATTTGTGCATGAAGGGGTGCCTTCCTGCAAAACAACAAATCCTGAGAGGCATATTCCTCCATCTATGTGTGCTGCAGAATGCAGCACACATTGAAAGAGGAAGTAACTAGAAAAATGAAAGTTATTACTCCTTGTTATGCCTCTCTTGGGAAGTTGTATCTTTCTGGTGCATTACCTGGTTTACTAGGCCTGGTATGTCTGAAAAGCCATCTAAAACCATAGAAGTTGCATGGGTACACCCATGCAATGGCGATGGAACCTCTCCCTGGGGCAGAGTAAGGCAATGCAGTGATTTGTGATGCATTGCCTCACTCAAGAATAAGGACTGCACTCAGGGCTATGGAAGAGCGTCTTGGTTGACTTCACAAACGTCATATTAGAGTTGTGTTTCATGTGTACCGTGTTGCGCTGTGCAAGCGCCACACAACTTGGGTCATTCATATACCCCTACGTGCAGAAGTGGCTGCGCCACTACATTACATGGAGGACCTTAGCTGGCTTTGTGCGTAAGACATGGCTGCCTGGTCAAAACATGAGGAATATTGAAATTACACCAGATGGAGTGTGACAGTACAGCAAAGCTGCAAGCTGAATGGGACCTACATGATGAGACAGCCTGTCTCGTTGCTTCTGTGACACATCACAAGGAAGGGTTCCTGGCACATTGCAGGAAGAGAGTGATTGGGCTGAATAGGGAATCTAATATAGTGGCCCAGAGGCCCCAGGATCAATCTTTACATGCACACATGGCTGTGAGGGACATCCAGGTGTGTACCCTGGTAATGCCTGTAAAAACTGATTTGTGAACATACAGCTATTCATTCCTGCCTTGCTGTGCTGCCATGCTGCCTGCTGATCCCCTGGCTGGGTGTTAAGGACTGCACATGCATTCCTTGATCCCAGGCTGACTCCATGGCCATTCTTCCTGGCCTCCTGTCATGAATTCACAGGCACATGAAAGACTTCCAATCGCCCTTCTTAACTGCCTGGAAACTGCCCTCCATCACACTGACCTGCCAAGAGATGCCACCCCAGTCCTGGACCAATGGACATGGGCTTAAGGTGTTTGATCCTGCATAACCCAGTCCTTTACAGTAGATCCAACGCATCATCCCTGTTGCATGGGTCAGAATCAACGCATTGCCCCTATTACATGGCACATCGCACCAGTTGCGTGGGTCACAACCTGTGCATCATGCCATTGCGTGGAACTAACTGTACTGCAGAAGTGTATCTGTGCAGTGTATCCATGACACAATGTCCATTTGTGTATTAATGCATCAGTAAAATCGACTCAATTGTCGGAAAAGTGCAGGACACACACAGTAAATTATGCAATGGGTTTGGCAGGCTGCACACTAGGACGTGTGAAAGTTAGTTTCACTTTCTCTTACAGTCTATTAGCTTGTACTGGGTGTTGGAGGTGTTTTTGAGAGTGTCTGTTGGTTTGGACTCCAAACCTTTGGAGGCGATTATTGGTGTTGATGGTGTCTGATCTGTCGTTGTCTTCTGTGAATTGTGTCTTTTTGTATTGTTTTGCATTAGTATTTGTCTTTGTTTTTTGGGTGTATGTCTATTTAGGGGTTTTATAAATTAGGGATAGGTATAAGCTTAAGGGATATTTTGGGGTGCTGGATGTCTGAGAGGGATAGTATATGTTAGAAATAGTTTTACTCATTAGTAGTACAGAAATCATATTATTTTAACTTATATAGTACCTATATATATATATATATGTTTAACACTCATAAACCTTTAGAAAACACTCACTCGATGATGTCATCAGTATAGTCATTTGAGATGTCATCAGTGATGTCACTGACCATGTCATAAGTGATGTAATATGTGAGGTCATAAGAGGTGCATTGTGGGGTGTAAGTTATAGTTGACTCAGGCAACTATAACTGCTGAATTTCCATGGTTTTGTTCGAGTAACATAGGAGCCTAACTATAACGTCCCTGTAACCTTTGGTTTTTTCAGTGAACATATACATATATATATCATGTGATCAAGGCCGAGTGAGGCCGAAACGCGTCATGGCGGTTGTGGTGATGGACGAATAAACTTTCACTATATGCACGAAGCCTGGGTTCGTCTCCGTTTGTTTCTGAGAAAAGGAAGTAGTGGTGAACGGTGCAACAGGAATATATATATATATATATTATCTACTGGCGGTCGCCAGTAGATAGTTATAGTTAGGACCTATTATCCATAGGAAATCCGTAACATTCTATTCCCAATAACTTAGGCGTCGTTTGACGAATCATCGCGAAATTTTCAAAACTAGTGGGGCGCTCCGGTCCGCTCCTGTCTTGAAAGTTTCGGGGTGATTCATCAAGCGAGGGCTGAGAAAAAAGGGGGGTCCCAAAACGTGTTTTCTCCATGTTAATTCCCATAGGAAATTTTAGCCACGGCTACAGCCCGAACTGCTGAACGGAATTACACCAAATTTGGCAAAAAGGTAGCGCTTGGTTCAGAAAGCGACCTTTTTTTAAATGGTGTAAATCCGTTCAGTAGTTGCGGAGAAATTAAAAAATAAGAGTGAAAAAATCAATTTCCCCTAGGAAACTTTATGCAAGGCTACAGCAAAAACTGCTGAACGGAATTACACCAAATTTGGCAAAAAGGTAGTGCTTGGTTCACAAAGCACCCTTTTTAAAAATGGTGTAAATCCGTTCAGTAGTTGCTGAGAAAATCCAAAATAAAAGTTTCGATATCTATGGCCGCAGTGGATCCGCGCACCCTCCCGACCACGAGCTGCATGCTAATTGGCTGTCAACACTCCAAACCAGGAAGTGTTGGCAGCCATCTTGTTCCTCGGTAGAACTGAGGAACAAGAAAGCAGTAAAACAAGTGCGCAAAACGCAAAAGGGGGCAGGGTAGAAACACCCTGACCCCTAGGTCTGCTCAGGGGTCCCACAAGGACCCCCTGGGCAGAAAAGCATTTTTTTAAATCGGTGGGATGCGCTTAGGGTGCGCGGATCCCGCCGATTAAAAAAAAAAACACTAGAAACAAGTGCGCAAAACGCACAAAGGGGGCAGGGTAGAAACACCCTGACCCCCTAGGTCTGCTCAGGGGGTCCCACAAGAACCCCCTGGGCAGAAAAAGCAAAAAAAAAAGACCGGCATCGTGCCGGAGGCCCCGCCCCCTCCCTGCAGCAGTCTGCAAACGCGCCCCCTGGCGCGTTTTAAGAAGGGGAAGTAATTCCCCTTGAATACTGGGGGTCCCTGGGGGCCAACTAGCCCACCAGGAAACTCCGGTATGCGCCAGGGGCTGCGTTGCAGAGAGGTGTACAGAGGCCATGCCCCTTTTACACCTCTCTGCAACGCAGCTCTGTGGCGCTTTTGGAGGTACATGGTGGGCTAGTTGGACTCCAGGGACCCTCAGTATTCAAGGGAACTTAATCCCCCAACTTAAAATGCGCCACGGGGCGATTTTGCACAGTGGTGAAGGGAGGGGGCGTGGCTTCAGGTGACATGTGTGCAAACAGGCCCCGTGGCGCGTTTTAAGATGGGGAATTAAATCCTCTTCAATCCTGAGGGTCCCTGGGGGCCAACTAGCCCACCAGGTACCTCCAGTAAGCGCCACGGAGCTGCGTTGCAGAGTGTTGTAGAAAGGGGCATGGCCTCTGAACACCTCTCTGCAACGCAGCTCTCTGGCGCATACTGGAGGTATTTGGTGGGCCAGTTGGCCCCTAGGGACCCTCGGGATTGAGGAGGAATTAATTCTCCAACTTAAAACGCGCCACAGGGCGTGTTTGCAGACATGTCACTTCAGGCCCCACCCCCTTCCTTCACCATTGTGCAAATATTCCTCTAAAATCAGCCGAACTACGAATTCCGATTTACTCACCTGTTATCAGGAGAGACCTCAGTGCTGCATCTTTGAGCCCAGTACTGAGCCTGAAAAGTAATTTTAACCGTACTTACCAGTAACTTGAATTTCCTTCCATAGGCTAACATTGACTGGTTTCACTTGGAAATTCTTCTAAGTGTGGATTTTTGGAACTTTATAATATTCCTCTAAAATCAGCCGAACTACGAATTCCGATTTACTCACCTGTTATCAGGAGACACCTCAGTGCTGCATCTTTTAGCGCAGTACTGATCCTGAAAAGTAATTTTAACCGTACTTACCAGTAACTTGAATTTCCTTCCTTAGGATATCATTGCCTGCTTTTTGCTGAAAAAGTTTCTAAGTGTCGATTTTTGAAACTTACAAATATTCCTCTAAAATCAGCAGAACTACGAATTCCGATTTACTCACCTGTTATCAGGAGAGACCTCAGTGCTGCATCTTTCAGCCCAGTACAGATCCTGAAAAGTAATTTTAACCGTACTTACCAGTAACTTGTATTTCCTTCCATAGGAATCCATTGTCTGGTTTTCAGCAGAAAAGTTTCAAAGTGTTGATTTTCACAAACTACAAATATTCCTTAAAAACTGCCTTTATGACTTAAACGCATTCTTTCAACTGTTTATAGGAGATGCACCAGTGCTGGATCCAGGATCCACCACTGAGTAAGAAAAAGTAACGATAACACTACTTAACTGCTAAGTGAATTTCCTCCCATAGGATAACATTGGTGATTCTATGTGAAAAAGTTTCTAAGTGTCAACTTTTAAAATACAATAATATCCCTTAAAAATCACTACTGTAACCAAAACGCTTTTACTCAACTGTTTACAGGAGATGTCCCAGGACTGAATCTAGGATCCAGTCCTGTGGTTAGAAAAGTAATCCATAAAGTAACTAATTGCATTTAACTAGAAATTCACATTGAGCTCAATGTTGCATTGTGTTTGAAATTGTGTTGCCCATTGCAACAACTGTAACTACTGTACTTAAAAGTCTATTGCCTATTTGCAAAGTATTTAAACTAAAGTAATTCATTCTGAGAAAGTATATTTTGTAATGTAATGTATAATGTAATTACAATGTAATTTAAAAAATAAAATATCTAAAAATAAATAGTTTAAAAAAATGTAGTAAATCAGTATCAAAAAAATAAATATAACAATTAAAACATTTAAAAATTGTCATTTACAAAACCTTTGAAATTCACTGAAAAAACCATAGGTTTTAGGGGCGTTATAGTTAGAAATTAGCATTTAAAAAACCTTTGAAATTCACTGAAAAAACCATAGGTTTCAGGCACGTTATAGTTAGAAATTAGCATTTAAAAAACCTTTGAAATTCACTGAAAAAACCATAGGTTTCAGACACGTTATAGTTAGAAATTAGCATTTAAAAAACCTTTGAAATTCACTGAAAAAACCATGGGGCATATTATCAAGAAACGGCGTTAAAATTATCGCCGCTTTAGCGGCAGAAAACTGCCGCTAAAGCGGCGATAATGGGCTTGATAATATGCCCTTGAGAATTCCAATAGAAGCCCAGGATCACAGCAGAACATGGGCTTCTATTGGTATTCTCAAGGGCATATTATCAAGCCCATTATCGCCGCTATAGCAGCAGTTTTCTGCCGCTAAAGCGGCGATAATTTTATCTCCGTTCTTGATAATATGCCCCCATAGGTTTTAGGGACAGTTATAGTTAGTTGGACATTTCACTCGTACAAAACCCGTGAAATTCCCCCGTTATAGTTAGTTCAGCTAACTATAACTCGCGCCCCCGCAATGCACTGCTGATGACGTCACATATTACATCACTCATGACATGGTCAGTGACATCACTGATGACATCACTGATGACATCTCAAATGACATCACTGATGACATCACTGATGACATCATCCACGTGATAATCTGATGCCCCTCCTCACACCCTAATATAACCTTTGATACACCCCCTCTAAATTACAGACTGCCATTCGCAAAACCATAGACACTCCAACACCAATAACTACATACCCACTCACTGATTCTTAGGTCTACACACACATCCACTCACTCACCCGTACAGTCACTCATACTTACGGTCACTCAGTATAGGACTATCATATACACTCATACTCCTATATAGACACTCAAACACCGCCACTCATCCATAGAGGTACTCACACACCTAGTCAGTCATGCAAATAATTAAACACACTGCCATTTACTCACCTATACAGTTATACACACACCAGCTCACTTACTCATACAAATACTAGCACATTCTTACGCTCTTATACAATCACTGATACAAGCACACACTCATCCATACAGTCACTCTCACAATCACACACTCTCGCTTATAGCTATTTATATACTCCAACACACATATATACTGCCTTTCACATATGTAGTTACTCACACATGTACCACTGGGACATACATTCACTCACTAACACACTCTTACACACACTTACCCACCCATACAGTCTATCACAGATGCACTCTTGAAACCATCCACACAGTGAATCGCCCACTCACACATCTATGCACAGAGTCGCACACACCCTACCCACACAAACACTCAGGCACCCATACAGATACTCAGACAACCAATCAATAACTCATATAGACACTCATGAAGCTATTCACAAACCCATGCAGCCACTTACACAGCAACAAACAGACGGATTCAGACATTCACCCAGTTTAGTCACTAACCCATGCATTCAGTAAGATACGTTTAATCACTCACTTATAGAGTTAGTCACGCACCTACTAAATCATCCATACAGACACTTATACACCCACTCATTCTTCAATACACCTTTCCCTATATATATTAAAAATATTTAAACTTTACAGAAACACACAGTCACTGCATGATGTCATCAGTGATGTCATTTGAGATGTCATCAGTGATGTCACTGACCATGTCATGAGTGATGTAATATGTGACGTCATCAGCAGTGCATTGCAGGGCGCGAGTTATAGTTAGCTGAACTAACTATAACGGGGGAATTTCACGGGTTTTGTACGAGTGAAATGTCCAACTAACTATAACTGTCCCTAAAACCTATGGTTTTTTCAGTGAATTTCAAAGGTTTTTTAAATGCTAATTTCTAACTATAACGTGTCTGAAACCTATGGTTTTTTCAGTGAATATATATATATATATATATATATATCATCTACCACTTCCGGTCTCCAACACTCGCTCGACCAGAAAAATGACATAGCAATCCCAAGGTTAGTTGTATTCAATGTTTAATTCATCACTCCAGGCTGTGTCCACCATACACATACGGAACCACAATGTCTGCCTCAGTGAAGTAGATTGGCAAATAGGGGCAAAGGCAAAGGCAAAGTGCAAGCCGCCAGTCAGCCCCTCCCTGTCGACAAACGATGTAACCTAAAATATGCCCCCTCTCATGCTGTGACCACTGCGAGCGTATCGAGCAATGTGTGTAGGGATGTGTGTGGCACTGCACTCAGCATATAGTCAGATGCACCAACAACATTTCAAGGGCGTCATCAACATGAGCCAATGGCAGAAGTAACAGCTGGGACAAGTCTCCATGACACTGTCACTACAGGGAGCAATGCAACATTTCCCCCTTGTGTGCAGCAGAACAGTGTGCCACCCCCCAAACATTAGCTGTGACAAACTAAAAACTTGACTAGTCCAGTGAGTCACGGTAGGCATTTATGAGATGTCAACTCTGTAAAGCAAAATGCACTACTCCCAAAATACATTTGTGAGTAACGTAAAATGTGAAGTCATCACTTACTCTCAGATTACTTTTGTAAATCAGGAACACTGCTGTTCCATGTCCTGTACACAATGCACACAGATTTCTAACAAATCATGCATGGTCTGGAGAGTGAGCATACAAGAACCGGAACATATCTTGCAAAGGAAGCGGACACACTGGCACTACGCAGCAAGTGTGGCTAGGTCTGTGCAAAGTAGATGGACTCTGCGGCAGGAGCATCTGACATGCAGGTGTGTGACGGAATCCGTGGAACCTGGCGCATACATCCATCTCCATGATGGATAACAGTAGCTAACTGTATTCACTTGCCATGCCATCTTACTAGGTTATGTGAAAAATGGTCAACAATGTGCTGTCCAAATCCGTGAGTCACACAGAAGATGTAGAACGTCACAGACGACTGTCCCTAGACTAGGGCGTCAATCCAAATTGACACCCTATCATCAATGCAAGTTCAGTGTGCTCACATCTAAGGTATCCTGACACAATACATCCTGCAAACTTACATATCATGAGCAGACTTAGCGATTCCAATGGATAGTCCAGTGATGGCAAAAGTTGCATACAATGGAATGAGCCACACTCCACAACCTCATCCCTGACATAAGTGCAAGCAGAAATCCAAAGTATCAAATTTTTATTAGAACAGTATAAATATGCAAGTGACCTAAACTAACACTTATCACTATAACTACTACTAAAATCTAAACTAACTATAAAACAATCTTACTTACCTAAACCATGTACCCTAACTAATCCTAGACATGCAACAACACATCATAGACATCAACCCCCCTCCCGCCCTGAAGGCACACCACGAGACAGGACAAAGACATCTAAGCTATACATAAACTAACTAAACATGTAACCTACACAAAGATATATTTTTTTGTAAGATGTTTTTATTTTTATTTTTATGAAGAAAAAACACATCAACCCCCCCACCCAAAGGAAAAGGAAACTTATCCCCAAATACGGATGACTAATTAAAATCTTATATCTACCTAACAAGCTAACACTAACTAAATTCTACACTAAAACTACACTACCTAACAAATAAATAACTAACCTAACACTACATAATAAGAGATTTCAAACATTGGGGGAAGGGAGAAGAGGGGATGGTGTCCAACAGGTCCACCCATCATGGCAGTCCCAAGTGTTGGTGTATGTCCGCCACTCATCTGTTGACATCAGACAATTCACGCCTGAGCTCTGCCAGTGATACCACAATGTCCTGAAGCAGCCTCCTGTCCCTCAATGTGAACGAGACCACTTGATCCCCAGTTGCAGGTGGGACAGTGCCTTGGGGTGGGGGGGTGCTGTAGGGGGATGTGCCACCTGTCCCGGCTGGGACACACCACTGACGCCTGAGGGGGCTGTGTGACATCCTGGGCATGCTCTGGCACCGCCTTCCATGTGCCCTTCTTATGTTCCTCATGGTACCTCTTGGACATGTTGCGGTACCCCTTCACAACTTTCTTCACATGTCAGTAACGGTCCTTCCGCACCTGGAAGGCATGTATTTGGCCAGGCGTCATGTCTGTAAAACATACACAAAAGCAAATTAGAGTCCCTTAGCCAATTTCAATATCATCCATACACATCTGTAATACAAGTTCACTTCAACATGGGAGCATACACTACAGCGTAACTATGTGAAGTCAGCAAGTGACCTTGACAACGACATGTTGAAGCATGGATCAGTGACTACATGCTGGGGAGACTGACATGACAGTGCATGGCATGGTACATGCACTGTCACTAAGAAATTTGGCTGACAGCGCCAAAAGATGTTGCCATTACATACACGGGCAGAGGGTGACATGTACAAGCAATCGGAGGAGGAAATCATTACCCCCCTGTGTGTAGCACCACCCTCATCCTCTCCAGTGACACAGGGCTGCATGATAGGTACAATGCCCATGTGCAGGCATGTGTGTCCCCCAGCACATGTGTGCGGTTCATCACGACTGCGCCAACACAGGCAATCTTGCACCAGAGTGCAAGGGTGTCTGCGAGCAGGGATGTTTGTTCATGTGTAGAGAGGACTTACTCCTGGCACATGAACAATCCTAAAATGCCATTTCGTAACTATCATGTGTGCAGCGTCGTGCAGCACACATGGAAGTTACAAAATGGCTTGTTGATCTACAGTTTGTTCATGTACAGGTATGGACACCTTCCTGTACATGATCAAAACATGGCATTTTGCTTTTTCCAAGTGTGCTGCACAAGGCAGCACACATGTACAAAGCAAACATGATGATCAAAAAGCATTCCTGCTCATATGGCCAGAATACAACCGGGATGTAACTGTTGGTAAGTTGTGCGCTGCCAAATTTGAATGGCGCACTTGGACATCAGGGGCAGCCTCTGATACAATGGGTGTTGCCGTGGAACGCCGAACACAACCCCCAATGCACGCCCCGTTCACACTCAACACAGCATGACAGTGTACCTCATTGACAAGTAAGCGTTAATACACGTGGAATGTATTAACGCTGCTCAGATTATGATGCTAGGCCCCTATTGACAAAACAACTTTGATGACAGTTACGTTGACTTTGCGATATGGGCTTGATGATATGCACCTCACTTTCAATGTGTGTCACTGACTGGGGATGGGCCAAGTCACAACTGTGAGACCAATGCATTTGTCCAGAGTCACTTACCGATTAGTGCACACTGCTGACTTCCACTATACATCATCACACTGTAGGCAAGGTAGACGTGATACTCACCCATACTTCATACTGCAACTGTGATCATGTGACCCAGACATCCATGCCAACGCTACATGCTAGTCAATTACGTTCCAACTCACCAGTGGCGTGTGGGTCCTCGAAGCTGTCAATGTCCCCCTGTGTGATTGGCGGTCGTCCATCTGTGAGACAAGGAAAGAAATATGTGTTGGTATTAGACTTCAATTCATATGTGTCGTATTCCTCATACCAATCATCACCATGACAGCAAATGCTACGTAACTGTAGTGTGGCGTTTCATGTTGACTACATGATTAGGTCAACTTTGACTGCCATTCACACCAGACCTGTGACAGCTGACTTTGGACAGACAAGACTGCAATGCTAGCTGACATGCTCATAATCGTAGTGTGAGTCATCCACAAGGCAACATTACTACATGCATCCTGATGTTCTACATGCACTTTGTACAATTGAGTAGCTGCAGATTGCACAAAGCAGTCACACAAAGGTTGTTGGTGTATGACAATCTGGGGATGTCTACTTTCCTTAGACCTTTTGTCCCTAAACCGAAGTTTTTCACACAGCAACTATGTTCACAGGGCAGCATAGCTGACGTAACACAAATCATGAGGACAGCATTTTGTCACTACCTTTTAGCCAGCACACAGCTCACTTGGACAATTCCATGGATAGTTAATGTACAGTCACCCATGCCGTACACAAACAATCGTCTGCCTGCAAGCACATTTTGCGCAGGTGTGCCAGCTATGGCAGTACAGTGCTAAGTGTTGGTCCAGTGCAGTGGGTGACACAGACTTGCAACATATGCTTGTCAATGTGATGCTGCGTTGTGTCTCGGATGTGCCAACAATATGTGCAGACACTTTGCGTCTCCCACCTAAATCAGCAACCATTTCTCACTTTGTCAGCAGTGTCATACGGTAAACACCCATTACCACGAATCTTTCACCCCGCATGCCATCACCCCGCATACTACTATAACGCATCTACCATGACTCCGCAATGCCATTACAACGCATGGCATTACATTTCATATGCTTTTACCACGCATACATTTACAACGAAATTCGTCATAAATGCATGAATGGAAAAAGCACATTTTTTTTATATGTAAGTTTAAGGTAAGTATGGGTATAGGGGTATATGTTTTGGGGTTCTGGGGAAATTATAGTGTAAAGTGTATTTTTGTGTTTTGGGGTGCTGGGGTATTTTTAGGGGTCAGTGTGGGTTAGGGTTTTGGGGTGCATGGAGTATTTTTAGGCTTCAGGGTGCGTTTAGGGTTAGGGGTGCTGGGGTATTTTTAGGGGTCAGGGTGAGTTAGGGTTTTGAGGTGCAGGTGGTATTTTTAGGGTTCAGTGTGAGTTTAGGTTTTGGGGTGCTGGGGTATTTTTAGGGTTCAGGGTGCATTTAGGTTTAGGGGTGCTGGGGTATTTTTAGGGTTCAGGGTGCGTTTAGGTTTTGGGGTGCTGGGGTATTTTTAGGGTGAAGGGTGCGTTTAGGTTTTGGGGTGCTGGGGTATTTTTAGGGTGAAGGGTGCATTTAGTTTTGGGATGATGGGGGTATTTTTAGGGTGAAGGGTGCGTTTAGGTTTTGGGGTGATGGGGTATTTCTAGGGTTCAGGGTGCGTTTAGGTTTTGGGGTGCTGGGGGTATTTTTAGGGTTCAGGGTGCGTTTAGGTTTTGGGGTGCTGGGGTAATTTTAAGGGTCAGGGTGGGTTAGGGTTTTGGGGTGTAGGGGTATTTTTAGGGTTCAGGGTGCATTTAAGGTTTTGGGGTGCGGGGGTATTTTTGGGGTTCAGGGTGCGTTTAGGTTTTGGAGTACTGGGGTAATTTTAGGGGTCAGGGTGGGTTAGGGTTTTGGGGTGTAGGGGGTATTTTTAGGGTTCAGTGTGCGTTTAAGGTTTTGGGGTGCTGGGGTAATTTTGGGGTTCAGGGTGCATTTAGGTTTTGGGGTTTAGATTAATTTTAAGGGTCAGGGTGGGTTAGGGTTTTGGGGTGTAGGGGGTATTTTTAGGGTTCAGTGTGCGTTTAAGGTTTTGGGGTACTGGGGTAATTTTAGGGGTTAGGGTGGGTTAGGGTTTTGGGGTGTAGGGGGTAATTTTAGGGTTCAGGGTGCGTTTAGGTTTTGGGGTACTGGGGTATTTTTAGGGGTCAGGGTGGGTTAGGGTATTGGGGTGTAGGGGGTATTTTTAGGGTTCAGGGTGCGTTTAAGGTTTTGGGGTGCAGGGGTAATTTTAGGGATCAGGGTGGGTTTAGGTTTTGGGGTGCTGGGGTATTTTTGGGGTTCAGGGTGAGTTTAGGGTTATATATATAAAATAAATATATAAAAAAATTAAATAAACAATTATAAATATATAAAATATATATATATATATATATTAAATGAAAAAACCATAGGTTTCAGGAACGTTATAGGTAGTTGGACATTTCACTTGTACAAAAACATAGAAATTCCGGCGTTATAGTTAGTTCAGCTAACTATAACTCGCGCCCCCGCAATGCACTGCTGATGACGTCACATATTACATCATTCATGACATGGTAAGTGACATCACTGATGACATCACTGATGACATCTCAAATGACATCACTGATGACATCATCCAGTGACTGTGTGTTTCTGTAAAGTTTAATTTTGTTTTATATATATGCCAAGCTGTATTGAGGAATGAGTGGGTGTATAAGTGTCTGTATGGAGGATTTAGTAGGTACGTGACTGACTGTATAAGTGAGTGATTAAATGTGTCTTACTGAATGCATGGGTTAGTGACTAAACTGTGTGAAAGTCTGTATCAGTCTGTCAGTTGTGTAAGCTGCTGCATGGGTTGGTGAGTAGCTGCATGAGTGTCTATATGGGTTATTGATTGCTTGCCTGAGTATTTGTATGGCTGCCTGAGTGTGTGTGTGGGTGGGTGGGAGGTGTGTGACTCTGTGCATAGATGTGTGAGTGGTTGATTCACTGGGTGTATGGGTTCAAGAGTGCATGTGGAAACAGCTGTATGGGTGGGTGAGTGTGTGTATGGGTGTGTTGGTGAGTGAATGGATGTCTCAGTGGTACATGTGCAAGTAACTACATATGTAAAAGGCAGTATATGTGAGTGATGGTGTATATAAATAACTATATGTGAGAGTCAGTAATTGTGAGAGTGGCTGCATGGATGAGTGTGTATTTGTATCAGTGATTCTATAAGAGAGTAATTATGTGTTAGTGTCTGTATGAATAAGTGAGGTTGTGTCTATATAACTGTATAGGTGAGTAAATGGAAGTATGATTGATTCTTTGCATGACTGACTAAGTGTGTGAGTAACTCTGGATATGTGGCAGTGTGTGAGTGTCTGTATAGGTGTATGAGTGCATATGATAGTGTTGTATTGATGAGTGACTGCATGTATGAGTGACTGTATGGGTGAATGAGTGGATGTGTGTGTAGACCTAGGAATCAGTCAGTGCGTATTTAGTAACTGGTATTGATGTGTCTATTTTTTTGAAAATGGTAGTCTGTATTTTAGAGTGGGTGTATCAAAGGTTATATTCAGGTGTGAGGAGGTGCATCAGATTTTCACGTGGATGATGTCATCAGTGATGTCATCAGTGATGTCATTTGAGATGTCATCAGTAATGTCATCAGTGATGTCACTGACCATGTCATGAATGATGTAATATGTGACGTCATCAGCAGTGCATTGCGGGGCGCGAGTTATAGTTAGCTGAACTAACTATAACGCCGGAATTTCTATGGTTTTGTACAAGTGAAATGTCCAACTAACTATAACGTTCCTAAAACCTATGGTTTTTTCAGTTAATTTCTATGGTTTTTAAATGCTAATTTCTAACTATAACGTGCCTGAAACCTATGGTTTTTTCAGTGAATTTCTATGGTTTTTTAAATGCTAATTTCTAACTATAACGTGCCTGAAACCTATGGTTTTTCCAGTGAATTTCAAAGGTTTTTTAAATGAAAATTTGTAAGTCTAATGTACCTCAATCCTATGGTTTTTTTATTTTATATATATATATATATATATATATATATATATATATATACATATATATATTTAAAAAAATTGTGAATAATTTTTAGTTAGGAAAACTATATTCATTCTTTTTAAATATTATACAGAAGTCGCGCACCCTTCGCGCACCCTAAACGATGGATGCGCGCATTCCGGTAGCCATTTTGAAAAGTTGCGCTGGGGTCGCGACTTCGGCGTAATTTGTAAAGTATGAAATATCTTTAAATTAATTATAAATAAAAGTTTTCCTTTAAGTGTTTGTCTAAATGTATTAATAAAAGTATTTTTAAAGTATTATTTTCAATATAATTTCGACTAAAAATTATTCGATTATTATTGGATTCGGAGGTTAGGAGGGATGGCCATTTTGCTCGATCTGTTTTGCAAGATTTTTGGTCTAGTCAGGTGGACACCCTCCTCCGGGTGAGGTACGGCTTGAGGATTCTATTCAAAAGGTGAGGAATCAACAGGCAGAAGTATTCATTAGAAGAGCAAGTTATTACCTTCGGTAACGCTTTTTCTGGTGGATACAGTATCTGCCTGTGGATTCCTCACTGTCCCACCCGCCTCCCCGTTGTCCACCTGTTTCTACCAAAAAGATGCTTTTACTGTTAGGCATGAATGTTTTTAATATGTCTTAATCATGCTTATGTTTTAATAGTGAGAAATGCTTGATCTGTTGCTATTTCTTTATGCCTTTATTGGTTATGCATTTGTATATATATATATATATATATATATATATATTAAGTATACTACGTATACATTTGAAAATGTGTCGGTCCACCTGTTTACCTCGGTGGCACGGAAAAAATGGGTGGAACTGACGTCAGCACGCCGACGAGGTCCTCTTATGGCTCCTATGACGTCATACGGTGTCGCGAGCGGAGCTGTGCTATTATGACATTGTCGTAGACGTGGGAGAGCTAGGAAAGAATTTCAGTGGAATGCTGGTGCAGGGGATATTCACCTAAGTGTTCAGGCTAGTCCTTTGGGAGCAACTGTTTATGTTGCCACTCCAGAAACCGAAACCAATGATCCGAGGGCAGAGGCCCTGCAGATGGCACACGAGGTGGGGAGCCCAGTCATGTGCACCGGCGGGGCAGCGAAGTGACAAGCACCACTACCCACAGAAAAGGTAACGAGGGCACTGAATAACACAGGATCTTCTCTTTGTATCTGGCAGGAACAACAAGGTTAAAATGCCCTAGTTCCAAAATGTAGAATTAGTGCTACAACGGTCTTCAAGAGGACCTGCGATGGATGCCGCTTCTGCCTTCCGTACACTGGAGGCGGCACATGGGTCACGCAGTACGGTCATACTGCGGTGGGACGCACACTCGTTGACCTCTCATGGCACTGCTCCACACTTCGGGGACAACGCTTTCCATTAGCTGTGTTTTCTGATGACGTGTCGCGCCGGCCCCGTCCAACAGCAGAACCCCTTTAGATCCAAACAGACTCTTCCACTCTCTCACCGGAAGTGAAACCAGGTCACGCGGACACTTTCACAATACAACAGCCGGGATTGCACTTTTCGGTAAAAAAACCACATTCCTTCCTCCTATTTTATCAAATAAACAACTCACTGAAGAACAGGGGCCAGCTTTGATCAGTAAACAGCTGTTACAACAACTTTTTTACTTCGCGATACCATTACAATGCATGCATTACCAAGCATGCGTTGTACATCGCAAAGTCATTACTACGCATTTTTTTAGCATGCATGGTCATTTACCACGCATGCCTTTACAACAAATTTTGTTGTAAAGGTATGTATGGTAAATGACCATGAGTTCTAAAAAAATGTAGACGATCCACATCGTTGTAAGGAAACAGAGTCTGTTCCGTTTCCTCACAATGACGTGCACCGCCCCTCAGAGACGACATGAAGCAGGAACCACGAGGAGAGAGGAACCACGAGGAGTGAGAGGTAAGGGGGATTGGGAATGGGGTGGTGGTTACTTTTCTAGGGTTTAGGGTAGTGCAGTGGTGTTTGGGTAGTGTAGGGGTCGTGCTGAGGGTAGTGTTTTAGGGTTTAGGGTAGTGCAGTGGTGTTTGTGTAGTGTAGGGGGTCGTGCTGGGGGTAGTGTTTTAGGGTTTAGGGTAGTGCAGTGGTGTTTGTGTAGTGTAGGGGGTCGTGCTGGGGGTAGTGTTTTAGGGTTTAGGGCAATGCAGTGGTGTTTGTGTAGTGTAGGGGGTCATGCTGGGGGTAGTGTTTTAGGGTTTAGGGTAGTGCAGTGGTGTTTGGGTAGTGTAGGGGGTCGTGCTGGGGGTAGTGTTTTAGGGTTTAGGGTAGTGCAGTGGTGTTTGGGTAGTGTAGGGGGTCGTGCTGGGGTAGGGTTTTAGGGTTTAGGTTAGTGCAGTGGTGTTGGTGTAGTGTAGGGGGTCATGCTGGGGGTAGTGTTTTAGGGTTTAGGGTAGTGCAGTGGTGTTTGGGTAGCATAGGGGTCGTGCTGAGGGTAGATTTAGGGTTTAGGGTAGTGCAGTGGTGTTTGGGTAGTGTAGGGGGTCGTGCTGGGGGTAGATTTAGGGTTTAGGGTAGTGCAGTGGTGTTTGGATAGAGTAGGGAGTCGTGCTGGGGGGAGTGTTTTAGGGTTTAGGGTAGTGCAGTGGTGTTTGGGTAGTGTAGGGGGTCGTGCTGGGGTTAGTGTTTTAGGGTTTAGGGTAGTGCAGTGGTGTTTGGGTAGTATAGGGGTCATGCTGGGGGTAGTGGTTTAGGGTTTAGGGTAGTGCAGTGGTGTTTGGGTAGTGTAGGGGTACTGCTGGGAGTAGTGTTTTAGGGTTTAGGGTAGTGCAGTGGTGTTTGTGTAGTGTAGGGGGTTGTGCTGGGGGTAGTGTTTTAGGGTTTAGGGCAGTGCAGTGGTGTTTGGGTAGTGTAGGGGGTCATGCTGGGGGTAGTGTTTTAGGGTTTAGGGTAGTGCAGTGGTGTTTGGGTAGTGTAGGGGGTCGTGCTGGGGGTAGTGTTTTAGGGTTTAGGGTAGTGCAGTGGTATTTGGGTAGTGTAGGGGTCATGCTGGGGTAGGGTTTTAGGGTTTAGGTTAGTGCAGTGGTGTTGGTGTAGTGTAGGGGGTCATGCTGGGGGTAGTGTTTTAGGGTTTAGGGTAGTGCAGTGGTGTTTGGGTAGCGTAGGGGGTCGTGCTGAGGGTAGATTTAGGGTTTAGGGTAGTGCAGTGGTGTTTGGGTAGTGTAGGGGGTCGTGCTGGGGGTAGATTTAGGGTTTAGGGTAGTGCAGTGGTGTTTGGGTAGTGTAGGGGGTCGCGCTGGGGGTAGATTTAGGGTTTAGGGTAGTGCAGTGGTGTTTGGGTAGTGTAGGGAGTCGTGCTGGGGGAGTGTTTTAGGGTTTAGGGTAGTGCAGTGGTGTTTGGGTAGTGTAGGGGGTCATGCTGGGGTAGTGTTTTAGGGTTTAGGGTAGTGCAGTGGTGTTTGGGTAGTGTAGGGGGTCATGCTGGGGGTAGTGTTTTAGGGTTTAGGGTAGTGCAGTGGTGGTGTTTGGGTAGTGTAGGGGTACTGCTGGGAGTAGTGTTTTAGGGTTTAGGGTAGTGCACTGGTGTTTGGGTAGTGTAGGGGGTACTACTGGGGGTAGTGTTTTAGGGTTTAGGGTAGTGCAGTGGTGTTTGGGTAGTGTAAGGGGTCGTGCTGGGGGTAGTGTTTTAGGGTTTAGTGTAGTGCAGTGGTGTTTGTGTAGTGTAGGGGGTAGTGTTTTAGGGTTTAGGGTAGTGCAGTGGTGTTTGTGTAGTGTAGGGGGTCATGCTGGGGGTAGTGATTTAGGGTTTAGGGTAGTGCAGCGGAGTTTGTTTAGTGTAGGGGGTCGTGTTTTAGGGTTTAGGGTAGTGCAGTGGTCTTTGGGTAGTGTAGGGGGTCGTGCGGGGGGTAGTTTTTTAGGGTTTAGGGTAGTGCAGTGGTCTTTGGGTAGTGTAGGGGTTCATGCGGGGGTAGTGTTTTAGGGTTTAGGGTAGTACATTGGTGTTTGGGTGGTGTAGGGGGTCGTGCGGGGGTAGTGTTTTAGGCTTTAGGGTAGTGCATTGGTGTTTGGGTGGTGTAGGGGGTCGTGCGGGGGGTAGTGTTTTAGGGTTTAGGGTAGTGCATTGGTGTTTGGGTAGTGTAGGGGGTCGTGCTGGGGGGAGTGTTTTAGGGTTTAGGGCAGTGCAGTGGTGTTTGGTTAGTGTAGGGGGTCGTGCTGGGGGGAGTGTTTTAGTGTTTAGGGCAGTGCAGTGGTGTTCGGGTAGTGTAGGGAGTCGTGCTGGGGGCAGTGTTTTAGGGTTTAGGGCAGTGCAGTGGTGTTCAGGTAGTGTAGGGGGTCATGCTGGGGGAGTGTTTTAGGGTTTAGGGCAGTGCAGTGGTGTTCGGGTAGTGTCGGGGGTCATGCTGGGGGGAGTGTTTTAGGGTTTAGGGTAGTGCAGTGGTGTTCGGGTAGTGTAGGGGGTCGTGCTGGGGGCTGGTGTTTTAGGGTTTAGGGCAGTGCAGTGGTGTTCGGGCAGTGTAGGGGGTCGTGCTGGGGGTGGTTTTTCAGGGTTTAGGGCAGTGCAGTGGTGTTCGGGCAGTGTAGGGGGTCGTGCTGGGGGTTGTGTTTCAGGGTTTAGGGCAGGGCAGTGGTGTTCGGGCAGTGTAGGGGGTCATGCAGAGGGTGGTGTTTCAGGGTTTAGGGCAGTGCAGTGGTGTTCGGGCAGTGTAGGGGGTCATGCGGGGGGTGGTGTTTCAGGGTTTAGGGCAGTGCAGTGGTGTTCAGGCAGTGTAGGGGGTCGTGCAGGGGGTGGTGTTTCAGGGTTTAGGGCAGTGGTCTTCGGGTAGTGTAGGGGGTCTTGCTGGGGGTGGTGTTTCAGGGTTTAGGGCAGTGCAGTGGTGTTCGGGCAGTGTAGGGGGTCGTGCTGGGGGTGGTGTTTCAGGGTTTAGGGCAGTGCAGTGATGTTCGGGCAGTGTAGGGGGTCGTGTGGGAGGTGGTGTTTCAGGGTTTAGGGAAGTGCAGTGGTGTTCGGGGAGTGTAGGGGGTCGTGCAGGGTTGTGGTGTTTCAGGGTTTAGGGCAGTGCGGTGGTGTTCGGGCAGTGTAGGGGGTCGTGCTGGGGGTGATGTTTCAGGGTTTAGGGCAGGGCAGTGGTGTTCGGGCAGTGTAGGGGGTGGTGCAGGGGGTGGTGTTTCAGGGTTTAGGGCAGTGCAGTGGTGTTCGGGCAGTGTAGGGGGTGGTGCAGGGGTTGGTGTTTCAGGGTTTAGGGCAGTGCAGTGGTGTTCGGGCAGAGTAGGGGGTTGTGCAGGGGGTGGTGTTTCAGGGTTTAGGGCAGTGCAGTGGTGTTCGGGCAGTGTAGGGGGTCGTGCAGGGGTGGTGTTTCAGGGTTTAGGGCAGTGCAGTGGTGTTCAGACGGTGTAGGGGGTCGTGCAGGGGCTGGTGTTTCAGGGTTTAGGGCAGTGCAGTGGTGTTCGGGCAATGTAGGGGGTCGTGCTGGGGCTGGTGTTTCAGGGTTTAGGGCAGTGCAGTGGTGTTCGGGCAGTGTAGGGGGTCGTGCTGGGGCTGGTGTATTAGGGTTTAGGGCAGTGCAGTGGTGTTCGGGCAGTGTAGGGGGTCGTGCTGGGGCTGATGTTTTAGGGTTTAGGGCAGTGCAGTGGTGTTCGGGCAGTGTAGGGGGTCGTGCTGGGGCTGGTGATTCAGGGTTTAGGGCAGTGCAGTGGTGTTCGGGCAGTGTAGGGGGTCGTGCTGGGGCTGGTGTTTCAGAGTTTATGGCAGTGCAGTGTTGTTCGGGCAGTGTAGGGGTCGTGCTGGGGCTAGTGTTTCAGGGTTTTGAGCAGTGCAGGGGTGTTCGGGCAGTGTAGGGGGTCATGCTGGGGGTAGTGTTTCAGGGTTTTGGGCAGTGCAGTGGTGTTCGGGCAGTGTAGGGGGACGTGCTGGGGGTGGTGTTTTAGGGTTTAGGGCAGAGCAGTGGTGTTCGGGCAGTGTAGGGGTTCGTGCTGGGGGTAGTGTTTTAGGGTTTAGGGCAGAGCAGTGGTGTTCGGGCAGTGTAGGGGGTCGTGCTGGGGTATTGTTTTAGGGTTTAGGGTAGTGCAGTGGTGTTTGGGTAGCGTAGGGGGTCGTGCTGAGGGTAGATTTAGGGTTTAGGGTGGTGCAGTGGTGTTTGGGTAGTGTAGGGGGTCGTGCTGGGGGTAGATTTAGGGTTTAGGGTAGTGCAGTGGTGTTTGGGTAGTGTAGGGGGTCGTGCTGGGGGTAGATTTAGGGTTTAGGGTAGTGCATTGGTGTTTGGGTGGTGTAGGGGTCGTGCGGGGGGTAGTGTTTTAGGGTTTAGGGTAGTGCATTGGTGTTTGGGTAGTGTAGGGGGTCGTGCTGGGGGGAGTGTTTTAGGGTTTAGGGCAGTGCAGTGGTGTTTGGTTAGTGTAGGGGGTCGTGCTGGGGGGAGTGTTTTAGTGTTTAGGGCAGTGCAGTGGTGTTCGGGTAGTGTAGGGAGTCATGCTGGGGGCAGTGTTTTAGGGTTTAGGGCAGTGCAGTGGTGTTCAGGTAGTGTAGGGGGTCATGCTGGGGGGAGTGTTTTAGGGTTTAGGGCAGTGCAGTGGTGTTCGAGTAGTGTCGGGGTCATGCTGGGGGGAGTGTTTTAGGGTTTAGGGTAGTGCAGTGGTGTTCGGGTAGTGTAGGGGGTCGTGCTGGGGGTGGTGTTTTAGGGTTTAGGGCAGTGCAGTGGTGTTCGGGCAGTGTAGGGGGTCGTGCTGGGGGTGGTGTTTCAGGGTTTAGGGCAGTGCAGTGGTGTTCGGGCAGTGTAGGGGGTCGTGCTGGGGGTGGTGTTTCAGGGTTTAGGGCAGGGCAGTGGTGTTCGGGCAGTGTAGGGGGTCATGCAGGGGGTGGTGTTTCAGGGTTTAGGGCAGTGCAGTGGTGTTCGGGCAGTGTAGGGGGTCATGCAGGGGGTGGTGTTTCAGGGTTTAGGGCAGTGCAGTGGTGTTCAGGCAGTGTAGGGGGTCGTGCAGGGGGTGGTGTTTCAGGGTTTAGGGCAGTGGTCTTCGGGTAGTGTAGGGGGTCTTGCTGGGGGTGGTGTTTCAGGGTTTAGGGCAGTGCAGTGGTGTTCGGGCAGTGTAGGGGGTCGTGCTGGGGGTGGTGTTTCAGGGTTTAGGGCAGTGCAGTGGTGTTCGGGCAGTGTAGGGGGTCGTGCGGGAGGTGGTGTTTCAGGGTTTAGGGAAGTGCAGTGGTGTTCGGGCAGTGTAGGGGGTCGTGCAGGGTTGTGGTGTTTCAGGGTTTAGGGCAGTGCGGTGGTGTTCGGGCGGTGTAGGGGGTCGTGCTGGGGGTGATGTTTCAGGGTTTAGGGCAGGGCAGTGGTGTTCGGGCAGTGTAGGGGGTGGTGCAGGGGGTGGTGTTTCAGGGTTTAGGGCAGTGCAGTGGTGTTCGGGCAGTGTAGGGGGTGGTGCAGGGGTTGGTGTTTTAGGGTTTAGGGCAGTGCAGTGGTGTTCGGGCAGAGTAGGGGGTTGTGCAGGGGGTGGTGTTTCAGGGTTTAGGGC